>APFE030071022.1:0-55979 GCA_000404065.3 Pinus taeda | reverse complement strand
GTTCTCCTCTTGTCTATTTTCATAAAAGAAAACGAAAGTAGACTTTACTTGTTTGTTTCTAAGATAGCCACCCATCTTAGTGGGAATAGCAGCATCTGAGTGGACACTATTCCTGGTAACAGCAGGGTGAGTCGAGTCTGTAACCGTTGGAGAAGTAATAAAGAGAAGTTTTACATCATTTCTGTGTATCTTTTTCCTGTTTTGTGCATTGAATGTATCAAATATAAATTGCATTTCTATTGTTTATATGATGCACAAACTTATATGAATGTGTTGATAAAGTGAATATAAGATAAAGTATATGTTTACGTGAAGATAATTAACTATTGTAAGAAAATAAGTAAGATACGTGGTGTAACTTGGGGAAGTAGCGCAGATTGCTGCTAGAGCAGTGCGAAATCACCTCAGCCCCTAGTTAGGGCTGCACAAAGGCAATTATAATAGATTGCAAAGGTCTTGCAAGTTAGGACAGCTCACGATGTAACTGGCGTGAAGGTATTCACATTTGGACTAAACCGACACCTCAGACATCTCAAGGGTGCGGAAACTTGATTCCAGCATCCCCCCCATACTACTTCGAGTGATACCTCAATCCATGCTCTGTGGGTTGTTCCCAAAAGGGCCAGTAGTACAGGGATTTGTTTGTCTAATTAACTCTGAACCTGGGTGAGGCCCCCTCAAGCCAACAAATGGTTCTGCTGTCGGGACCGAAATCTGCATAGAGATGTCTAATGTCGTATCATTGGAATCCAACTAAGAAGGAAATTAAAGGTTGGTTGGACAAGAGAATTCATGAATTCACGAGGCAGGAGAACGAAAATCTACGACTATCAAAGGAAGAGTGGTTAGACTACTACTTGTACACATAGATCCATGAAATCTTCTTCGCATTTTTCCCTACTAAGTTGTACGAGTGGATTGCAAAGCTAGCAGATAGCCAAGGGAGGTGGAAGCTTAACGGTCCTATTGAGTGGGCCCCAGAGTTGGTGTGCAAATTGGAAGAATCGGAGGATAATATCGTGCACATTGTTGATTACTAGCTCGCTCGGATTATAGAAAGATTAATTACTGAGTTCGCGATAGATACTTCAGTCAGTTATAGCGAAGCAGAGTGATGCTTTCACAAAGGACCGCGAGGTAAGTATGTAAAGTCTCTGAATACTTGGATTAAATTGCTATTGTGTGAAAAGAGGGTTATGGAATTACCTTGATGTTTGGAGCTATGCAAAGTGGAAAAACCTACAGAAACGAAGGAAGTAAGGGACTAGTGAATAGCCCTTTGATTTCACCTTCACGAGGGGACGAGGAAGAGCTCACGAAGGTCTCTTTACGAAGTGTGATCCAATTTATAAGGAAAAGGATTCCGCCCATGCCACCCCCACCCACACCACCACCAACTTCACCGCCTTCACCTCCATTTTCACCCGTACCACCTCCACCACCACCGCAAGTCAACATGGAAAGCGCGATAAAGTTGCCTATGTTAAAGGGAGTAGGAAATGAGGATCTGGACCAGTTTTAGTTCGTGATAAGAGCCGTATGAGAAGTGCAAGGAGCTACAGATGATAATATAAAGAAAGCAACGCTAGTCAGCAATCTGCAGGATTGTGCACTGACCTAGTATATTAAGCATTCTAATGACAATCTGAATGCAGGAATCACAGATATCCAAGCAGTGGTAAACAGAGAATTTAGCAGGCCAAAGTCAGAAGCGCAGTCAATCATGGGATTCAAAGATATCACAATGTTACCAGGAAAGACTCCTTGGGAGCTGGATCAGAGACTGATGTGCACAATTTGTGAAGCTAAAATGACTTTGATGGATGGACAGCACCGTGAAAGGTTTGCAGCATCACAAACGCCGCATTTGAGGAACATACTGTCACAACAGAGGTTAATGAATCAAGTAGAGGACTTGGATATTGCGATAAGGCTACAAGAAGCCCCGATGTAGGATTCTAACTTGGGATTTCATCAGATCCATGCACAGTTGAAAAACTTATGCCTTGAAATGCAAAGTCTGAAATAGTACAGGAAATCTCGACCAGAAGAGAGAAAAGAGGTATGGTGCGTTAAATGTAAGGGTCAGGCTCATGACAAGGACCACTGCCCGGTGTTCACGAATTATCTCGCGGGAGGAGGACCGATGTCGTTAAGGCTGGAAGCGCAAGAGGGACGTAGTGCGGTGCCTACTTTGTGGTGCACAATTTGTCAAATAGGAGAGAAACATGCTATAGACAACTACCATTTGTTACAGAAGTATACACAAAATTTGCAGCAATTGTTCTGTAAATTTTGTAGGTCAGTAGGACACGATGAGCACACTTGTAGAAGCTATGAGTTAATGATGGATAGAACTCCCACCTATAGAGTTCATGCCGAATCGAGGAGGAAAACTCAAACAGCTTTATTGATAAAAGTAGTAGAAGAGAGGATTACAACCCATTGGTTTGACCCAGCGCCATCCTCCCAGCATGAAAGCCCTCTTCACCTCATGAAAAGCTAGATCACCCAACACTATGATGTTCCATAGAGAAACCAACAGCACTTCCTTACAAGATACAAAATTCCAGCCTTTGGATCTCTAGGATGAGGGGGATCCATATATAGATGTTTGCAGGTGGGTGAGTCAGCTTCTGGGTTTTTTATTAGTGTCATTTCTCTGATAGTTCTTAGTTCCACTTGGAGATTTCATGATCTCTTACTCATCCCTGGGTGAATTTAGACAGGCAAGTGTCACAGGAGAAGTTTCTGGAAGGTTCCATGATCATCCACCATGCAATCTATCTCTGCCATTTGTCTACTCTCGCCCATCGTACCCTATAGAAGGGATTTTCAGTATGCATCGCACCCCCCGTGTGCACTAGGAGGGATGCATCGCACCTTAACCACGGAGCAGGTGAGATGGTCCAGTTTTGATCAGTTTTGAGCAGTTTTTCATGGAGAACTTCTGGGAGATGATGTAATCAGTTGACCTTGTTCCTTTAGGGTATGAAACAAAACTTTTAGGGGCTTAGAAGCCCTTTGTTTATGGACATATAAGATTGGGGTTGAAGTGCCCAAATACGTCTATAACATTTTCCCCCTAAAGCATGAGGTCGTCAATCTTTTGATTTCGGGTGAAATGCTTTATCTTGAGGATCCGAGGTTTTTCAAACGAGAAGGTGACCTGTAATAAGATACAATACAATACATTATCTTCATAATATTTTCATGATCTAGCTGAGGCGGGCATTCTTGTGCTCAATTTTATAAATGCATTTTCATGTACATATGACAGAAAACCGTCTGTGTGATAGAGTGATGATTCTGGTAGAGCCATCATCCTTTGGCTTGGATGATTATCTGTGCAGCTATGATGTACATTTGATGTCTTTATTTTTTCTGAACATATCGCAGCACAGATATATGAAACTAGATCCGGGGTCTTAAAACTCATTCAATATTCACCCGAAGTACAAGTCGATGCATGTGAAAAGATGTTCTGAAGTTGAACATGGAAAGACATCACCTGATTACCAGCTAATGACGTAAGCTTTTAACAGGCACAAGAGGAACCAGTGATAATCATAATGACCCTCAAGGTACTGTAGTACAATTCACGTGGTATGAAAATGGGACTTTACGTCAAACACCACACAAAATCTTTCGGTTGAAGGTTATTGATGTAAACCTATCGCCGGAAGTGAGAAACTTGCCATTGAGGCATGCAAGCTTCAAAGTACTAAAAGGGTTGTTCCTAAGTCAACTTCTTGGATAATGAGCTGGTGTCGACAAGAAGTGACCCATCGTAGGAGGGCCTTAATGAATCCCACATCTATGACACGAAACGGAGTAAGTGATTTTGTGGAGGTGAAAATGATCTGATGATACAAGGTTCAGGGTGGCAATCATGAAAGAATGAAGCGTGAAGGTATTGCAGTGGATGATACATAAGCTAGGTTGGTGAATTCTTTGAGCGAATTCTCTTGAACATATCGGCAACACTGAAATGGATTGGTAGCGTTAACCCCAAAAATGGATGGTACAGTGGACCAATGGTGATATGACCGGTGAACGGAACAACCCAACCCGACTCAATTATGGTGATGGAGTGAAAGTGTCATGTTCAAGAGCGACCTGCTACCAATAAAGTATTTTCAAGTTTTCTTCCCAATTTTTCCCCAGTCATTTCTGACCAGTACCTCTTTATTTTGTCAAGCTTGAGGAGGATAACATATGCTTGTTCTATAATTTTCCCTTCAGGCAAACCCGTCTCTATGTTTTAATGAGCCTAGTGACAATGAAACTCACTCTTGTCTGCATGGACAAGTTCGTCGCTATTGTTTTAACAAGTTTAACGACAAAGAAAAGTCAGTCCTTTTCAATTTTAGAGAATCTGAAAAGAGACGGAAAGGAAACTCCAGTAATCCTTTTTCGTAATATAATCCCTTAAGTCTGAAAAAATTATAAAATAATACGAAAGGGATGACTTTTCGATAGTTTTAACGAGCCGAACATGACAAGCACTCGATCTTTTTGTGCAATGATCCTTCAGGTCCAAAAAGATTAAAATCTAGAGGAGGGATGGCACTTCCAATCACTCTAACGAGTTGGAGAGGTCAATTGCTCGGCAATCTTTTCATATTTTACGAGTCGAATGAAAAGAGCTTAAAGGAGACTCACTTTTTGAGGAATGAGTGATGTTTTCGAATGGAAGCTGGTTCCAGGTAAGGTTTGGAACTTTTCAATCATGACAGTGTAAAGAAGGTGGCTAATAGGATCACTCGTCGTAGTTGTTCCTCGAAAGGGGTAAACAATCAAATGGAGGCATATGATCGGCTAGAAAGAGTGGAGGTGATGGTAAGAACATAACCAAGGCTCAAAAGCTGATAATTATGCGATCGCAATGGTTATTTACCAGAGGTGGGTTCATTTTTTAATGAGCTTAAACCCTGGTGGAACATATGCTCATCGCTAGGTTTATTTTTTAATGAGCTTGAACTTCACATAAAACTCCTCTTGATAATGGTCAGAGATGTTTGATTCACTGTTAACACTATGTTCTCTTGAGAATACATGCTTGAACAATGAGTTAAAAACCTAATACCTTACTTGAATTACGTGAAAAGTAACTTAAAAGTAGTTTTTACCCCTCATTTTACCATTTCATTCGAATTTGGGATTGTTGGAGCTTTGGAGGTGCTTTTCCCCCTTGATTTTCATAAGCTTATTTTGGGAGATTCTGTGGACAATTCTCGGCGCCATCTGGAACAAGTAGGAGCTAAACCAAATCTCTTCAATTGCATTCTTTCCTTTCTGAATTCTGAGCATGTTTTCCTCCTTTTCTGAACCTCTGGAGTTTGAACATTTTGTTCTCTCCGCATCGCACCTAGTATACAACAAAAATTGCAATGCATACTGAGCTAGCCATTGGCCAGTCAGTATGCATCTCACCCAGTACACAACTAGGGTGCGATGGGCGCAAGGAGGAAACTCTATGTACTAATTTTTTATGGAATTTTTGCCTTTTTTTGCCAAATCAGGATCCTAATTCTTCTCTTGTTTGTTTTTTAGAGATTCATTGGAGCAAGATGGTCGTTACATGGCATGAACACGAACATGAAGAGGAGGACATGGTTGCCTTACATGATCTGGGTACAGTAACTGCATTACGAAACTATGGCTTACTCAAGTTCTTCCGCATATATAGCATGAGGCAACAAATCAACTTGTTGCAATATTTCCTCGATGCATGGGATCCTACCAACCAAGTGTTCCAGATTAGAGGTAAATCCATCCCTTTGACTGTTGAGGATATCTACTTCTTGACTGGTTTATCAAGATGTGGTGCCCCTCTCTCACTATTAGGTTCCGCCGGTGGGGGCGAATCCGTGAGGGATTATATTCGCCAATACTGTAGAGATGGATCTCAGCCGAGCAGGGATGGCAAGATTAGTATTAGAGACGTCACTGACTGGTCCTTGAGGACTATCTTATTTACCTTTTCTAGATTGGCTGGCAGCGTGGCTCTTCACTTGGCCAACAAGTCCTATATGCAGTATGCCTTGGAATGCCTTGAACAAAAGGTATTCAACTAGTGTGATGCAGTACTTCCCATGATAAAAGAACATCTTACCAAGGTGAAAAACGGAAGATCCAAGAACTTTGGTTATGGTTCTATTCTGACCACTTTTTCCTTGGAGAAGATCCAACTGATGCAACCACAGCACATTTCACTCGGTCTGCCACCACTAACTGAGCCACGGATGTAAAGATGGGTTGACCTTATGGCTAGACATGTTGGTCAATCACAGGTTTCATTCTCTGATGCCTTCTTCCAGTGGTTCAACAGTCATCAGATGGTTTATGCCGAGTATCCATATGCCAGGATGGATTTCGGGGTGACCCAGATTTGGTGTTGTCGGCCGGTGAGAAGTGGGGTGTCATAGGTAAAAAATATTTGACCATGTCTCTGTTTATTGCTTTTATAATGTTCTTGTGCCTTTTAAATGTTTATCAATACTAATCAAAACTCATGTTCTCGTGCAGATATTGGACCAGTGCGCCTAAAGGTAGCAGTTGTCGTTCCAGCAGGAGAGGCTGTAGGGAGGGTTGTCCTTCGTGATCTAGATGTAGGTGAGACCCTTGCAGTATTGCAGGATCAGATCATGGGCCTCACCCTCGGTATTCTGAATGTGAGGACTGACGAGTTACCTCTAAGATTACAGCGCGATACCACTGGCATGCCGAGCCGATGGACTAGGCTCTTATGTATGATTACACAGGCGATGACTTGTTATCACCAGCACCATTAGTCTAGGGTGCTTCCTTGCATTTTTGAGTTTTTGGGTCGTATGACCGATTTTGTCCTGGACACAAAACATTATGTGAAAAACTATAAATAGTTATATATATTTTTTATTTTCGAAGCTTTATTTTGGTTAAGTTATATGATCCTGATGCAAATGTTGATGAAATTCTTTTCGTCTATAAATGTTGCAAATGTCTATCTAACACATAATTTGCTAATGAATCGGTTAATGTGTTTAAGTTTCTGGAAATGTGTTGATATTGAATAGAATCAAACTGCATTTCCAAAATTTTTACCCTTAGGAACATACGATAGATAGTTGGATTCCGAACGGAATAGATGCCGATAAGTTGTAGAATGACAAGTTGTGAGTCTAGCCTGACGACAAGTCATCGTATGCCATGCGCGATGGAATCAGATAGGAGCTCTATCAACGCACTATATTTAGCGATGTTGTTCATCGAACGACCAATACATACCCCTCTGAAACTCACTAACTCAGCGCTTGGATCAAAGATGGCCCAGGCTACAGAAGATAGGTTCCGCGTACTATGACTCGCTCCGTTGGCGTATCCAAAAAATGATTCCAATAGGTTTGACATCTGCAACAAATGCAAAAGTGGATTATTTAACCAAAACGATCACTCTTAACGAAAACAAAAATGTAACAAAAGCATATGAAGAGATTACTACGCTTATTCAAGCATAGTTGTAAGGACTCTGGACACCACATATCTCCACAATGGTATGATATTGTCCACTTTGGGCCTAAGCCCTCATGGATTTTCTTTTGGACTTACCCCCGAAAGGCCTCATACCAATGGAGATATTTGTCCATCCTTATATACCCATGATCCTCCCCATTTCTAGTCAATGTGGGACTTTGGTCATATACCCAACAATCCTCCCCTCGAACAAAGGACCATTGAGCCTCCCCGCAAACGATTATCCATCCGTCAACTCTCTAGCAACCAGGATTCTCTGCTCCAATGTGTTGGAAGCACATGCCTTACATGGAGCACCACCTGCCTCGAGAGCTTGCTCTATGCCAGGTCAACTCCTCTTCACCGTGTTGGGACCAGGACACGTCCATGAAAAATCCGGAGCACACCATCTATCTAACCGAGCTCATCCATGGATCCCATTGTGATATTACCGGGGCCCACCACCTTCGTTCGGCATTCCGAGGATTCATCCACTTGGCTAACTTCGGAACTTCGCTCTGATACCACTTGTAAGGACTCTGGACACCACATATCTCCACAATGGTATGATATTGTCCACTTTGGGCCTAAGCCCTCATGGATTTGCTTTTGGACTTACCCCCAAAAGGCCTCATACCAATGGAGATAATTGTCCATCCTTATATACCCATGATCCTCCCCATTTCTAGTCAATGTGGGACTTTGGTCGTATACCCAACAATAGTAACACTTAAGATACAACCCGTTTCAGGGTTGCGACAGTGGAATCCCATCGTAATATACTAGCTCGTAGGATCCTTTTTCTAATACATGCTTAACAATATAGGGACCCATCCACAAAGACTGGAATTATCCTGCTCCCAATTTATCGAATTCCTGATCGTAAAGTAAAACCAGGTCACCTTCTGAGAAGACACGAGGTTTGACATTCTTGTCAAACTGCACCTTGACTCATTTCTTATGCACTTCGTTAGCCAAGGTAGCGTCGCGATAGGTTTCATCTAGTTCGATTAATTTCAAGAAACGAGCCTCTTGCTCTGAAGTTCTGGGGAGAAGGTCGATTGCGAGCTTGAGAGATGAAATTTCGCACTGAACTGGCAAGACCGCTTCCAAGCCATACACCAGCTGAAAGGGTGTGAATCCAGTTGCATTTCTTACCGATGTCCATTATGCCCACAAGGCCGAGTACAGGATTAGGTGCCAACTCTGATTATGGACTCCAATCATCCTTTGCAGCATGTGTTTCAGGAATTTGTTGATCACCTCAACTTGCCCGTTAGCTTGCGGATAATATAGAGTAGAGCTATCGTGGGATAGTCTTAATTTGGCAACCAATTAAACCATCATGTGATTGCGGAAATGTGATCCATGATTTGTGACTATAGCTTGTGGAACACCGAATCTGGAGAGTACATGATTGAAGAAGAAAAGAGCAGTCGTTTCACCGTTGTTGTTTAATGTAGGCATCGCCTCGGCCCATTTCATAAAATAGTCAACTGCGATTATGATGTTCCCATGCCCCCCAAACAAGGTAGGGTTACATGTCATGAAATCTATGCCACATTTGGCTAATGGCCCAACAGCAACTACTAGATACCGAGGTGTGGGTGGTATTTTGGTTTTGTGGTCGAAGATTTGACAAGCATGGCAACTTCTGAATGTAGTTATGCAATCTTTGAACATTGTTGGCCAGAAGTAACCTACTCGTAAGATATTTTGTGTCGTAGCATAACCAGATTGATGCCCCCCACACGCACCTGAATGACAATCATTCAGGACTTCTTCGGCCTCCTCATGGGTGAGGCACCTTCACAGAACTGTATCGATACCATGACGGTAAAGTGTATCACTGACGATCATGTAGTATTTTGCTTGGTATCAAGTACGTCGTTGTTCTGAGTGAGAGGTATTAGGCCTATATGTTGGGGTTTGGAGATAAATGATTATATCTCCATTCCACTGATCACTCGACGATATCATAAACAAAGATTCATCCACGATTGATGCTTTGGATGTTGAATCATTGGATGACGATGGGAAGTCGCATAGTAACTCTGTGAAAACCAAAGATTTCTTTGATTTGGATTTTATGAATTCCAGATCAAACTCTTGTAAAATAGCTATCCATTTCAAATATTTACCCCCAAGCAACCGATGCGACAGAATGTAATTCATTGGGTTGCAATCTGACAAAATGGTAGTTTTGCGAAAGAGGATATAGTGTCGAAATATCTGTACCCCTTGAACAGTTGCAAGAGCCAGCTTTTCAACATAGGAGTACTTGCTTTCTATATCATTTAAGTTTCGACTTAAATAATAGACAGGATGTTCAATTCTGTCACCTTCTTGAACTAAAACCATTGTTATGGTTGTATTTGTCGCAGCTAGATACAGGTTAAATTCCTTTTGATAGTCAGGAGCGTACATCAAGGATGCTTTTATTAGGGATTCCTTTAGACCATCAAAGGAAGCTTGTGCCACCTGATCCCAGTTGAAGGGCACTTCTTTTTTCAAAAGACGCGTATAACCTTTAGCAAGTTCGGCGTAATTTGGAATGAACCTCCTTAGAAAGTTTGATTTCCCTTGGAGTTTCCAAATCTGAAGAAAATTTGAAGGTGGAGGCATATCGATGATTTCCTGAACCTTACATGGGTCGAGACAAATCCCATCCTTTGAAACCACAAAGATAAGTAAACGACTAGAACTAACACAAAACACACACTTGTGCGGATTGAGTCGTATCTTGTAGTCTCGGCAACGTAGAAATATAGCTCTCAAATGTTGCGGATGATTAGTCCACTTTCGCGAATGAGTTGGAAGATCGTTAAGATATGGTTGAACAATGTTCTTGATGTCATGGAAGGCATAATTCATAGCCCTCTGAAAAGTTGCCCCTGCATTCTTTAAATTTAAAGGTAGCTTATGGTATGCGAATGTGCCCCACGGACAAATAAATGCAGTGTTCGACTGGTCCTATGGGCGGATATTTATTGGATTCTACCCAGAAAATCCATCCATAAATGAAAATATTTTGCATCCAGCGCATTCATCAATTATCTAGTCGATGAAGGGTGTAGGGTAGTTGTCCTTTGGACAAGCTTGATTTACATCCCTTTAATCGACGCACACTCTAATTGTTCCTTTCTTTTTCATTAGAGGAACAATATTCGATACCCAATCAGTTAGAGGAACTAGGTAAATGAAACTAGCATGTAAAAAATTTTCAACTTCTGCCCTAATGGCAGCGGCTTTCTTCGAGTGTACCTACCGAAGTTGTTGTCGTACCAGTTTGACATCTAGATACATGTTGATTTCATGTTCAACTATGCTCGAGTCAATGCCTGGAATTTCTTCATATGACCATGCAAAGACATCTCTAAACTCGTGAAAGAGAGTGTAATATACTTCGAGTTCTGATGAAGAACAAGATTTGCTGACATGAATATTCTCTACAACATCTGGTTTGATCGAGATATTTATGGTGATATTTTATTCAATATTGGACAGATTTCACTCGGAATCCACCGTATTTACAGTATTTGATAGGAAACCAAAAACTGAAGGATGATTAAGGTCGTTGGAACAATCTTCGTTGTAATGCAGAAGATGGGAACGATGGTGGTAATCTTCCCATGGTACCTCTCCTATCATCATTGACTGAACAATTCCTTTGTCTGTAGAATGTACATGCAACCAAGGATCTGAAGAGGTACCATATTCCTTAGACCTATCTACCCATACGCTCGATGAGCATTGATTTGGGTTTACCGCCCAGGGTGAGAACATTGATTGCTAGAATATTTCTATGGGGCTTGGAGGCAATACCCAGCGATGATCCATGCTAACATCATGTTTGGAAATCCTCTAAATAGAAGATACCATATTGCAAGTTCCCACCACGGCCACTTCCACCAAATTGTTTGGAGGCGGTAGGGAAAAAGTACCCATCAATGTAAGGTCTTTTAGCAAGCCTACTCCGATATTTTGAAGCAATTGAGAGCTTTCGTGGATCATCGGGATGCTTCCCGTAACTTGTGAACTGTTGGGGAGAAAGGTTTGTTGGTCGACAATTGTAATTCCTCCTTGAAAAGGAAATGCAGTCTTTCTAAAGTATGTGGGCACAACAATGGCCATAGCATAAATCCAGGGCCTTCCCAGTAGGATGTTGTAATCAAGGTTTCCATCTATAACTTCAACATCAATTTCTACCGTTTTGCCCCCTAATTCAACTTGCAAGTTACTTAAAATCCTGTATGAGGTGTATGTTCGTCCATCGAATGCTTTTAACGTTGTTGACGATCGCGACAAGGGTTGTGAGCCTAAAGTTTTCCAGCAACTCATTGACATAACACATGTAGATGCCCCCTCATCAATAATTGTTCGATGAACAGTTTTGTTGAGGGCTTTCACTTGAATGAGGAAAGCGAGTTGAGCTAGTAACTGAGGTTCATATCCTTTATGATTAAAGGTCACAAGATTGGAATTTGTTGGGTCAATCCCACCTATTGCTGATAATAGAGCCTGCTTTTGGGAGGGGCAATTTTGCAGTACTTCAAGTGTCGACATAACGGATGGTGATTGGGCCAGGTCCTCTACTATATTATAATTTTGTACTACTCTGGAACAAGGATTAAATGTCAATTTTTGTACTACTCCCTTTGGCACCTTTATCATTATTTCAGGAATGATGGGTGGCACAACTTCGGTCGAAGTTGTTGTCGAACTACTAGGTTGATCAGTAGCCTTGTTGTTCGATAGCTATGGATTCCCGTAAATTTTATTCCTTGTCGATATCAAAGCATCATTTTGTTGTTTCGAAATGGACAACATAAGCACTTGGGATGGGGAGGCATTGCCATTAGCAACCAGATTGGTTTCTGGGTTTGGAAACGGATCAGTCAATACCGTCGAGGTTTTTGAGTTTTTGAATAACTTCTTAATCTCAGCTTTATGTGGACAATCTCTCGTCCAATGATCCTCATCGCATGTAAAACATGGATGACCAGGTTTCTTTTGCCCATAAGGGTTTGCAGAAGATTTTTCAGGAAATGAATCATCATGTTTCTTCTTTTTGCTTTTCCCTTTCTTCTTGCCCCATGGTTGCTTCAGTTATTTGCCTTTGTCGGTCGACACAGCATTAACCTCTGAGGCAAGAAGTTCTTCATTTTCATTTTGACTGGAAACTATGTGGGCATTCTTAGATGTAGCCTTTCCAGTTTTCATGCTTGTTGTACCTATCATACCATCATCGGCGTGAGAGTCTTTGTTTTATTTAGGAGGAGGAGGAACAGAAAACTCTAGTCTAGGAGCATTACGGATTTTTTCATAGAGTGTGCCAAACTGAGTATAGATCAAGTCTAGATATTGTGCACAAGAAATGACTTGCTCTTCAGTGACAACCCCCCCTTTAGCCACATCTTCTGTAATAGAAGGTAACAATGACTTAATAAACCATTCAGCTAGCAGCTGATCAAGAACATATGTTTTCACCATTCGCCGACGATGCCGCCACTCATGAATATGATCAGATATGTGAGTGGTTGTCGTATGCTTAAAATTGGTAAGAAGCTCTGTTCCTGTTTCATACCTTATCGGTAACTGAAAATGGGTTAAAAATGTGGTGACGAGGGCACTGAAGTTATCAAATGAAGCTCTAGGCAATTTGATGTACCATTTTGCTGCCAAACCAGTTAACGTTCCCTGAAAAAGGCGAAGCCTAATCGAATCATCATTGAGAGTGTTGGACAAACACCATAGATGAAATGTCATCACATGATTCGACAGATATTTACTCGAATTTCCATTGAATTTAGGAATATTTGATGGAAGTTTATGAGGAATCACCTGCCACCAAGGGGCATAAGCAATTGGATCATTTGTTAGCCGATTCAGATCTGGTAACTCTAAAGTTGCTACGAAAGGCAATTGTTGATTCAGGTTTGGCAAAGCATACCCAGGATAAGATGGGATCGCCTGAGCAGTGGTTCTTTGCATACTAGCATATTGTATTTGATGCCGATAACTTTGATAAGGTTGATGGGCATAACCATTATGATATGATTGATGGTGACCGTTTTGAATATACGACTGCCCATTACCCGCAAAGCCTTGTTGCTCAGGTCCTCGGTAAGCTTGTTGGAATTGCGGTCGTTGATATTGCACCAGCCATGGTTTTGAAGCCATTTGTTGTTGTCCAATACTGGATGTTTGACCAAGATGAGGGGTGATAGTACCTATTTGATCCTGAGTCGCTCCAGTTAAGGAGCCACCAATCGGTGATTGTGGTTGTGTTGTGGAGACAAGAGGTTGTTGTATTACGACCTAAGAGACTTGAGGTTGACATACAATAGGCAACGCTTGTACTTGCGACACCATCACAATAGCCAGCGTAGTGGAGATATTCGACATAGGTAGATTTTGTTGCATTGAATATACAACTCTTGGCTGTTGAGGCAGTATTGGCACCCAACCACTGGATGTGATTCCAGCTTGATCCGAATTCTATTGTGAACTCTCATATGGTTGTTCTCCCAGAGGGAACAATGAAAGGGCATACTGCCCCCCATATGGCGGCAATCTAGTGTTCAAAGGAAAGATTGGCCTTTGTATACCGACTGCCCAAATTGATACTATTGTGAAGGATCAATTTTCTAAGACTCAACATAAGAAATTCCAGATATTATTCCGGACGAACAAACGGGAACAAACCATACTATCGAAACAGTCCCTGGGTGGAATTCATCTAGCGGTTGAGAGCTAGTTGGGACAGATGGTATACCAGCGAACATTGTCGAAGTGGCGGCAGTAGGTTCTGATGCTGTTGTGGTAGACGACACAGTCCTAGATGTCGATGGTTATTCAGAAATATCGATTCTATCCAAAAGATTTCCTAGTGATTCTACAGGAACTTGCGATGAAGGGAGACTAACTTTTGAAGTAGAAGGACATAGGTAGATCCCAGTTCCAAAATGCAATGGATAACTGCATGGAAGATCCTCCGTAATCTCTTATATAGCAATCACTCAAGGTGGAAGAGGTAGACCATCATGTCCGTAAAATATTTAGGGTTCCAAAGAAGGTATAGACTTTGCAGCGACAGATGTTAGAGGGGTAACACCTTCCGAATCAACCCTAGATGGAGCTGGTTCAGAAATAGACGTGTTTACCATTACACTAGGCTCGGTTCTAATGTCTTCTTGTAACTGCAGAACTTCTTCTGTAGAGGCAGGGGTACCAAAAACAGTTGGAGTAACTAGAATCTCTTAGGATGTTGAAACACAAGTTTCAAACAAACCAGGAGACTTTGACCCAGTTAAACGAGTTCGCTTGGCCCGGAATGGTTTCGTTTCTAGAGTCAAAGATGGTTGACTCGTTAGTCTCCACGAATGACGGGGTTTTGATTGACTTTCTTCCACGATTGCGGATTACTTGATCAACTCAAAATAAAAAAGGGGTTAAGGTTATTTTGATTAAAATAAATTTTATGATGTTTTGACACAACTTGCTTTTTCAATTTTTAAGAGACGAGAAAAAGCTAAAGATGACTTTAGTCACCTTCGATTTTTAATGAGCCTGAAGCGACAAGTGCTCAGATGGACCTTTTCTTTTAAGGAGTCTGAAAAGGAACGAAAGTGACTGCTCTGGAAATCTAGACAGAGGGATTACCAAACCAATCGCAAAACTGTAGAATACTTTTTACGGTACAGCAGTCAATCTTCCCAAATGTTGTGTTCAATGCATAGTGATCGATAGGGCGGCAGACATGGCTTCCTAAGGATAAAGGATATAGCCTATTGTGGTCTTCCAATATATACTTGACGGTACATGGAAGCACAAGTCTGTACTGGCACTTGTCGTCTCAAAGAGGAGGAATCACCCAACCTACGATGAAAGTGATAGTTACCAAGCTTTACGACGCTGGAATACATCTCTAGCCTAGACTTCTAAATGTTGTGCGTTAGGTTCCAAAGCGTTTTTATGTTCATTCAAATTTATTTTACGGTTGATCTTTCTTAAGAAGTTTGCCTTTAAGGTTCACCGTGTGATGTAGATATACAAATCCTAAATATGCAATCTAAGATTATAAATAGTCGTTTACTTTCTTTTTACAATGAAAATCCTAGCTACTAAGGAAAGAGAAGTGAAATCCTTTCAACATAGAGCAGAGAGCACACACTAAGATGCACGGTCCTAAACCAGTCTCCACAAGTAGTCTAAATGCAAATGCACATGCATGTATTTGCTTTTCTCTTTCTTAATGTGTGAATGACAAAAAGAATGCTAAGTATAGATATAAACTATCTTTCTTTCAAAGCGACAGTACTAACAATTTTCTTTTCCAAAAAGGAAAGGAAGACTAAGACGACACTTCGCGATTTTGAATTGAAAATTGCTTTCGACACTTGAAATACTATTAATTCAAATCAAATACAAGAGAAAAAGTGTAATCGACTATCAAAAAGAGGAGGATTCTTTTCTTTGACTGAAAACGACACATGCGACACTTTCCAATCAAAATACGACAGTTCGATTAAGCTATTGTTTGCCAAGGAGAACTGTAAATGACGAAAAATACATAAAAACATTCACAATTCTTCATACAATGGAGGTTGAATAATGCAAAGGAAGGGAGTTTCGACAGTGGTATACTGATCCCAGATAGCAAAACTCCTGAATAAAGTTGAAGACAATGAAGAAAAACTAAAATCTGGAGGCAGAAACAGTCTTATCTGATCATCGCACCTGTAACACAGGGAAATAGGGACGCATCTCACCTACAACACATGGGAGGTGTGATGCATCCAAACTATCAAAGGGAGACAGTGCGATGGTCCAGGGACGAGACTGGGCTTGGCTTTTGCTCATAGTTTGCAACTTAGTTCAGGGATTTAGGCTGAGCTAATGATAGTCAGTAAATACAAAGCATAGGGGCTGATCTAATGAGGTTACTTGAGCCACCACCAGGCCACTTAGGATGTTTGCAAGTGAGATGTTTAATTCATAAACTAACCCGGAGATTGACTGAAGCAGCATTTATCTACTTTGCAATTGCATAGCAAAAGTAGTTCTAAGGCTAGCTAGCTTAACTTCAGGCTCTGTCTGTAGTTTATAAAGCAAACAAACTAGAAACAAGAAAACAAGCTATTCGCTCCCTAGCGGAGTCTCCATTTTGTTATCGGGAAAACTAGTGTCCATTCAGAGCTGTTAGTCCCACTAAGATGGGTAGCAATCTTAGAAAAAAACAAACTAAAGTCACTTGTGTTTTCCTTTATGAAAAATAGATGAGAGAGAAGCAGAGAGTACCAACCTCAGTCTTTCACTTGGCTCCTTGCTTGTTTCCTCTCCCCTTTGACAGATCTTTGCCACTCCTTCCTCGCTTGTCCCTCTTTAAAGAACACCTGTAGAGTCAAAGCAGCATAATACCATCAAATCATAGAGATCTATAATCATAAACAATATAGGATAAAATATATATTAACCATACGAATGCATATATCAATACAAGATTCGGAGATATACAAGAATATGGAGGAAAACTCAAATAGCTTTATTGATAAAAGTAGTAAAAGAGAGGATTACAACCCATTGGTCTAACCCAATGCCATCCTCCCAGCACGAAATCCCTCTTCACCTCATGAAAATCTAGATCACCCAACACTATGATGTTACACAGAGAAACCAACAACACTTCCTTACAAGATACAAAATTTCATCCTTTGGATCTTTAGGATGAGGGATCCATATATAGATGTTTGCAGGTGGGTGAGTCAGCTTTTGGGTTTTTGATTAGTGTCATTTCTCTGATAGTTCTCAGTTCCACTTGGAAATTTCATGATCTCTTACTCATCCCTGGGCGAATTCAGAGAGGCAAGTGTCACAGGAGAGGTTTCTGGAAGGTTCCATGATCATCCACCTTACAAACTGTCTTTGCCATTTGTCTACTCTCGCCCATCGCACCCTATAAAAGGAATTTTCAGTATGCATCGCACCCCCTGTGTTCATTAGGTGGGATGCATCACACCTTGACCATGGAGCAGGTGAGATGGTCCAGTTCTCAACAGTTTTTCATGGACAACTTCTGGGAGATGATGTAATCAGCTGACCTTGTTCCTTTAGGGTATGAAACAACACTTTTAGGGGCTTAGAAGCCCTTGGTTTATGGACATATAAGATTGGGGTTGCAGTGCCCAAATATGTTTATAACACCAAAACTGTTCTATTCTTTGAAGTCAAAGGCGTTGTTTGAGCACTTACCTGAGCCATTGAGAGATTTGTGGAACAACAGTATGACCACACCAAAGGAAGCCATGGATATCAGTGAAATGAACGTTGAAGAGTTAGTGCAGGCCATGACAATAGGAGATTCCCCTGAGAACACCAGGATAATTGCGGAAATCCCTAAATCACCAAGCACGCCGAGACCCAAGAAAGATAAGCAACCCATGGTTCTGGTGCGTGTGTCCCCTACAAACCCGTTTCGAACTAAACTGACCATGGAAGAAAAGGGGAAAGAGGTTAATGTGGAAACTGATGAGGAGGAGGAAGACCTTGAGGAAATCCTTATCGAAGAGGAGGAGGACGAAGACATGGAGGTGGAAATTGAGTGCGCGGACCCTCTAACCAGGCTACCCACGTATGTTCCTCCGCGGAAGGGAAAGGCAAGAGTTCCCAAGGACCTAGATGAGAGCAAGAGCTCTCTGCAGACTCCACTACTACATGATGGGTGCTGAGTCTAAAGTTTGAAGACTGGGATCTTACGTACCATGAGAATTTCCCACACTGGGCAACCTCATAGCTCATGAGGCCGAAGAAAAACACTGCGGCGGAAGTCATAGAGTTGGAACCGCACAAGTGGTTGTACGGAGTCGAGAAAGTAGGGTTGTTAAACCTGCTCTGGGTGTTGCATTACCATCGCACCTCAGTAACTATCTTTCTCATCAGGTAGCTGCTTTGCCTCATGCATGATAGGTGTTTGTGGCTGGAGGAGCACATCACCATCACGGACCACCTGATTCATAAAATTACCCATCTCCCTTGCAAGGGGGACGAACCCAACAGATATTGTGGAAGGTAAGCACAATGACTTGGCCATCACGGAGGCCATGAAGGAAAAATTCAAGTTGGAGAAGAAGAAAAGAGTGTACACGATCTCCAGTATCAACAATAAGGCAGTGAAAGTTGCGACCCAAATATTGGCTAGCAAGGTTATGTGGAAGTGTCGCGCGGATCAGGTGCCCGTGCCGGCGGTAGCACTTGCCACACAGTGTGCAGAGGGCATCCAGTTTAATTGGTCAGAGTACCTATGCAAGGAGTTCCTAGAGAGTTACCACGAGGCACAGGAATGTGGGAATACCTTCCACTATGCATGGCTTCTGTTGTCCATAGTGCTGGTGGCTTGGGAATTGACAGAGGACAGCCAGTTCCCCATAATTGCACAGGATCTTTAGGAGGTAGCGAAGTACGCTTCACTGTGGGACACTAAAGACATGAAAAGGATCCGAGACAGTAAGATATTCTAGGTGTTCATGGAGATTAACATCAGAATGGGTATTAATCGCAAGCCGCGGTTATCGCCCGATATCTACAAAGTTACATTAGGGCACGCAAGGACCCCACGAAGAAGTGGAATGAACTGTTGTACCTGACCATGGATGATGTTATATTCGCCATGCTTGAGTCATGGCCGCTGGAGTGACGCACTCCAGCCATCTCCGTGACGGAAATAGAAAAGTCTCCTCCACAACGGAAGAAGAATGAGGCAAACTACAGAAGGCACAGTTGGCAGAGAAAAGAAGAAAAGAGGCAACAGTAGAAAAGGCACAGGAGGCATGGGACTATAACCGGGTACAAGGAAGTAGTTCAGCTACAGCGGTCTCTAAATAGAGCATCTAGGAGGTATAGCAGGCAACAGCTCAGTGCATTGTCGATCTTGCAGCAGTTTGGGCAGAGTTGGGAGGTCTCCATGGGAAGATCTTTACACCGACAAGGTGACTCGAGGACGAGTTACGATGTTTGTGTTGGGGGCCTGTTGGGCGCGAGATCCCCCAAGGAAATTTTTGGGGCTTAAAGCCTAGATTTTGACCAAATTCGATGTAAATACTTCGCGTTTTGTGAGTGCGGAGCGCGAAGATTATAAATGAGTCATAGGGTTGTCCACCCTCATTTTTGTAATGTAATGTCAGCTTTAGAAATCTACCCATGGTCCGTGAACCATGGGATTGTATAAATAGAGCGAGGCTCTAAGTTGTAAATCAATTAGAGAGAAGAAAGAAATAGATCGAGAATTAAGTCTTATCTAAGTGTAGAGTCGAGTCTTTGGGTCGTAGAGTAGGAGAAGGCTCTGCAACTGAGTGCGCAGAAGCCTAGTAGTCCGCAGCTGAGTACGCGGACCCCTACAGCTGAGTGTGCAAGGCGAGTCAAGTCTGTAACCGTTGGAGAAGTAATAAAGAGAAGTTTTACATCATTTCCTTGTATCTTTTTCTTGTTTTGCGCATTGAATTTATCATATATAAATTGCATTTATATTTTTTATATGATGCGTGAACTTATATGAATGTGTTGATAAAGTGAATATAAGATAAGTTATCTATTTACGCGAAGATAACTAATTGTTATAAGAATTTAAGTAAGATATGTAGTGTAACATGGGGAAGTAGCGCAGATAGCTGCTAGGGTAGTGCGAAATAACTTCAGCCCCTAGTTAGGGCCGCATGAAGGTGATTATAATAGATCGTGAAGGTCTCACAGATCAGAACAACGCGCGAAGTAACCTGCATGAAGGTATTCACAGTTGGACTAAACCAACCCCTCAAACATCTCAAGGGTGCGGAAACTTGGTTCCAGCATCCACCCATACTGCTTCAGGTGAGACTTTAGTCCGCGCTCCGCAGGCTGTTGCCAAAAGGGCCAGTAGTACAAGGATTTGTTTGGATAATTAACTCTGAACCTGGGTCAGGCCCCCTCAAGCCAACAATTGTGCCAAGAAGTTGATACATTAGTGGGTCAATTCAATGACGCTAAAATCAATTTTGAAGATAATTCAAAGGGAGTATGACAATATTATTTGAGACTCTTTAAAAAACATACACTTTTGTACTTTTTAAAGTTTTTTTTTTAATTTTTGAAGATCTATTCCATGAAAGTTGTAGAAATTTCACCTGTAGATCAAACTGATATATGCATAATACTTGATCTAGTTCTACAAAACATTAAGCATAAGCATAATCGATTTTATGAGCAACATCAAGCATAAACACATATAACTGATCAAGAGAAATAATCAACTATAACACAAGATATATTACTGGGGAAACCACCAGCATAAAACCCCCAACACTGTATTATCAATCAAGTGGAAGTCCTCTTCAAGTTACAAAAAAAATCAGCTCAAGAGCTATCCTGCTCTTTTTGTAATCAAAAGATGAAGATCATAGACTACCTAGGCCTCAATATATAGGCCACAAGTCCTCCAATCTCTTATATCACGTAATTCTCTTGCAAATAAATCATTTTCCATGAAAGTAATACTTACGTAAAATATCCTAGCAACTGATAGTACACTGTCCCACTATCTGAACTCAACTGGGTCTCTGTCTAAACTTACATGCATCAGTTATCCATGAGAGAATACTCAGTTATCTGAAAATAATAGTTATCACATGCATGCAAGCACTAACAAACTATATCTCATTATTTTAACAACTTGTTAAAATAATCTAACTGGACTTGAATAAGATAAACTAAGTCAACTGATTCTCTCATTATAGAACTCATACTTAATTCCTCAATCAGTGGAGAGAATCAAGGATAAATTCCTCAATCAGTGGGACAACTATTTGCATGTTCTCACAAAGACTTCAAGTTTAATTTTCCATAACTAATTAACTCATGGAGATTAATTAATTAATATTTTAAACTGTTGTTATGACCAAATTAGTTTTTACTTCCTATAGTTAGACCAGGGACTGCTAAAAACAGGAAGGGACCATGAAATGCTATTTTTAGAAGATGTTATTTTTTAGCAGTTTCACCTCTCACCCAAGGTGGCCAAAATGCTCATTGGCCAAACTAGTATTTTTAGACATGCTATTTTTAGTAGTTCTATTTTTATCACTTTCTAAATTTAGCATTTCTTGTTGCACACTTTTCAACACTCCCTCTCAACAAGAAAGGGATTATCAGCAACCCTGATCCTGTCTCTATGGAACTCAAACTTTCCCTTTGACAATTCCTTTGTCAAAATATCTACATCCTGTTCCTCGGTCAAAATGTACAGTAACATCATGATCCTCTTGACCACACAATCTCGTAGATGATGATAGTGGATATCTATATGCTTGGACCTGCCATGAAACACTGGATTCTCAAAGATTTTAATGCAATTCTGGTTATCACAAAATATCACGGCAGGATCCATCATCTGACCAAACAATCCCAGTAGAATCTTCTGCATCCAGATGGCCTTACATGCAGCCTGACTCGCAGCCATGTATTGAGCCTCCGCTGAGCTAAGTCCAACTGATATTTGTTTCCTGCTATACCAAGAAACCACAGCTGACCCAAGGTTGAAGATTCCTCCAGAAGTGCTCTTCTTTTCTGATGGACTACCTGCCCAATCTGCATCTGTGAAGCCTTGGAGCTTCACTCCCTCTATCCACCTGTGCCATAATCCATTCTATGTAGTTCCTCTAAGATATCTTAGCACATGCTTTGTCGCCTTCCAAAACAACTTGGTTGGCTGAACCATAGCTTAACTTAGCTGGTTCACTGCAAAGCACAAATCTGGTCGTGTGTTCACTAGATACATGAGTGAACCCACAAGCTGTCGATAAACTATAGTAGCTACTACCTCACCTGAAGTAGCATCCTCCTTCCTCTAGTTACTTACTATAGGAGTCTCCATGGGCTTGCACATCTCCATGTGGAAGCACCTGAGTATCTCATTGGCATACTTGCCTTGAGACACAAATACTTCCCCATCTCTCTGCCACACCTCCATGCCTAGAAAGTAGTGCATGAGGCCCATGTCCTTCATCTCAAACTCTCTTGCAAGGTCCTCCTTGTAAGACCTAATCAACTAATCATCACCTGTCAAAATTATATCATCGACATAAAGTACAATAATCAATAGCTTACCTTCTACCATGATGTGGTAGAGGTTCGCATCCACTTCACTCTTGGTGAAGCCATAGCTGTCAATCTTGGTGTACCAAGTAGGGGGTGCTTGCTTCAGCCCATACAATGCTCGCTTGAACCAGCACACATGCGACTCACGATCGAAGGTCTCAAATCCCTCAGGCTACTCTATGTATACCTCTTCCTCAATCTCCCCATTGAGGAAAGTTGTCTTCACATCCATCTGATGGATCTTCCAACCATCTGAGCTAATAGTGCTAGAATCGATCTCATCGATGAGTACCTTGCAACAAGAGCAAAATTTTCATCATAGTCAATCCCCTCAACCTATGAGAAACCACAGACAACAAACCTTGCCTTGTGTTTCTCAATACTGCCATCAGCTGCCTGCTTTACCTTGTAAAGCCATCGGGAAGTAACCACTGACTTGTCCTCTGGTCTAGGGACAACATCCCACACACTATTCCGCATGATAGAATCATACTCCTCTACCATCGCATCCACATAAACTGGCTGCTGCACTGCCTCCTCAAAAGAAGAAGGTTCGGTCGCTACACACTCCCCAACCAGGGCCATGTAGCCAGTGTATCTATCTGGAGATATCCTCTGTCTGTGCTAAGAGGATGGCTGCCCCACGTTCTCTCTCGCATCCTGCATCAATCTGTCAGCTTCCCTTGAGTGATTTTGCCCATCTCTGGAAGACTCTCCAGCAGTGGTGATCTCCACTACTGGAATCTCTGCATGCGGTTGATCCGCATCATCAGGAGGCTCCTCCTCCCTAGGAAATAATAGTTCCTCATCATCACCATGCAACTTGAGCTCCCTCTCAAGTGACACTCACATGGCTCGCTGCTCATCAAACTTCAGATCCCTAAGCACTACGGTCCTCTGACTGGTAGGAAGAAACACACGATAGTTGTGAGGTGTATCGTGTACCCCACAAGTATTCCCAACTCAGCTGTTGGGTCTAGCTTCTTCCGAGCATCTTTGGTCACATGACAGAATACTGGTCATCCAAAGATGCAGAAGTGACTCACATCTGGTCGCTTCCCCGAAAAAGCCTCCATACGTGTCTTCATCCACAAAATACGATGAGGGCTTCTATTCTAAAGATACACTGCTGCATTTCATGCCTTAGCCCATAGATGAAGTGGTAGGCCTTGGTCATGCAACATCTCTCGAGTTGCTCCCACAATAGATCTGTTCTTCCTTTTGGCCACCCCATTCTATTGTGGATTATGAGGTGTTGTGAGTTCCTGTTTAATTCCTTCTAAAGCATAGAATTCCTTAAACTGTTGGGAAAAATACTCTCCACCGTTATCACTCTACAGGGCCTTTACTTTCTTCCCTAATTCTTTCTTTGCCAAAGCTTTGAACTCAAAAAACTTCAAGAAGGTTTGATCCTTCTTTTGCATGAAGTAGATCTAACATCTACAAGAAAAATCATCAACAAAAATAACATAGTACCTATGCTTTGCGGTGAAGGCTGTAGAGAAGGGCCCACATACATCTTAATGAACTCGCTCCAGAACTACTCCTGCTCTGCTATCCCAATCATGAAAGTAAGCTTTTGCATACTTACCCAAAGTGCAATCTTTGCATGTGCTCATTTGCTCCAACTTGCAATTGGGTAATCCGATAGAAATTTTCTACATGATCTTCAAGGCCCCATGATGCAAGTGGCCCAGTCTCCTATGCCATAACTCGCCAATATCTTTGCCATGCACCACCTCTGCTTTGGAACTCAATGTAGCACAATCTTCTACCTGTAACTTATAGATATTCTTAATTTGAATCCCAATCTGTTTGGTCTGTCCAATGCCAATATGCCTTAGGAAAACCTTTCCCAAACTAAAGACTACATCATAGCCTTTATCCTCAAGCATAGCAATAGACACAAGATTATTTTTCAGCCCTGGTACATACATAACATTAGAAAGAGTGAGGGGAAAACCATGCTCCCTCTTAAACACAACCATACCTTCACCTGAGATACGGTACTTTCCGTCATCGCCCATCTCGATCCGTATCTGGAGATCCTTCTCCTCCAAGATGCTGAAAATACTCTTGTCACCTGACATGTGGAAAGAGGCTCCATTGTCCAAGTACCAAACACATCCCATGTTGGATGAAATCATGCATGCAATAAGTGAGAAATCCATCTCAAACTATGAAGCTAGTGCATCACCATCAGATTCCTTGGAGGAACCTTTCTTGGACTTCTTCTTTGGGCAAT
Organism: Pinus taeda; assembly: GCA_000404065.3. Lineage (NCBI taxonomy): Eukaryota > Viridiplantae > Streptophyta > Pinopsida > Pinales > Pinaceae > Pinus > Pinus taeda. The sequence continues at coordinate 31,111 of APFE030071022.1, read as the reverse complement.
TAGTAACATAATGGCCCAACTCATGACAATGAAAGCATCTCACTTTTGACTTGTCAAACTTTTCCCTCCTTGAGAATACTTGGATTTGGATGCCTTCCCTTTCCCTTTCTCAGCTTTAGATGATAAAGCCAAGTTCTCTTCATCATCATGTTTTGATGAAGAAGCTCCATCCCTGGTGCTTCGTCTAATCTCCTCCTGCATCAAATCCGACTATAGTCGTTCCCAATCCAGAAGTTTGTCCCTTCCATTCACTGAGTCCTGGTAGCTATGCTAGCTTTTAGGAAGGCCAAGGAGTGCTAGACTCACCATATGATCATCAGCTGTAGTGACCCCTACATTTGCAAGCTCATCTTTGTAGGTGATGAGCTTGCTCAGGAACGTAGAGATACTGTCACCCTTTTCACACTTGATCTTTCAAAGTTTTTCCTATAGTGCCAGCTTCCTCTAATCACTATTATTCTGATATAAATATTTCAATGTTTTCCACATTGCATGCGGAGTCTCCTTCCCATGGAGGCTCGAAATTATGTGATCTCGAACTCCCTCCAGCATGATTCTCCTAGCTTTAGCCACACACTTCTTCCATTCTCCCAGTTGAGTAGCATCAGTAGGCTTAGGGACTTCTTGATCAATGAAGTCCTTAAGGCCATTATCTTCCAATACTGCCTCCATGCGATCCTTCCAAGTTATGTAGTTTGAGCTGCCATCAAGAGCATACTCAAGCCTCAAACCATAGAAAGCCATCAGTGAAATGGATGTGATAAGAATTGAGATCTATATCTCAAATAATAAACTTTGAATTTCTCTTGACTGTATATTGTTCTTCTTTGATCACCTGTGCTCTAATACCATGTAGAAATTTCACCTATAGATCAAACTAATATATGCAATGTACTGAAGCATAATACTTGATCTAGTTATACAAAACATTAAGCAGAAGCATAATCGATTTCATGAGCAACATGAAGCATAAACACATATAACTGATCAAGAGAAATAATCAACCATAACACAAAATATATCATTGGGGAAAGCACCAGCATAAAACCCCTAACATTGTATTATCAATCAAGTGGAAATCCTCTTCAGGTTACAAAAAGAATCATCTCAAGAGTTATCCTGCTCTTTCTGCAATCGGAAGATGAAGATCATAGACTACCTAGGCCTCAATATATAGGCCACAAGTCCTCCAATCTCCTATATCACGTAATTCTCTTGGAAATAAATCCTTTTCCATGAAAGGAATACTTACCTAAAATATCATAGCAACTAATAGTACACTGTCCCACTATCTGAACTCAACCGGGTCTCTGTCTGAACTGACATGCATCAGTTATCCATGAGAGAATACTCAGTTATCTAAAAATAATAGTTGTCACATGCATGCAAGCATTAACAAACTATATCTCATTATTTTAACAGCTTGTTAAAATAATCTAACTAGACTTGACTAAGATAAACTAAGTCAACTAATTCTCTCATTATAGAACTCATACTTAATTCCTCAATCAATGGAGAGAATCAAGGATAAATTCCTCAATCAGTGGGACAACTAATTGCATGTTCTCACAAAGACTTCAAGTTTAATTTTCCATAACTAATTAACTCATGGAGATTAATTAATTAATATTTTAAACTGTTGTTAAGACCAAATTCATTTTTACTTCCTACAGTTAGACCAGGGACTACTAAAAATAAGAAGGGACCATGAAATGCTATATTTAGAAGATGTTATTTTTAGCAGTTTCGCCTCTCACCCAAGGTGGCCAAAATGCTCATTGTTCAAACTGCTATTTTTAGACATGCTATTTTTAGCAGTTCTATTTTTAGAACTTTCTAAATTTAGCATTTCTTGTTGCACACTTTTCAACAAAAGTTTATCTGAGAAAGTTTTTTAAGAAATGCACTTTTGTTTTTCTATGATCGATATTGAAGAAAACACATGGATTGCAGCCTTATTGTCTATGGATCAATCATCTCGCATCGGGTACTCTTATCATTGCATAGTGATTATGTTATGCATGATTAAGGTTTTTCTTTTATATGTACATTGTTTGTCAATTATATTTTAATATGTCTTGTTATTCCCTCACTTTTGAATTATAGTTGAGCTGCCATCCTTTTTAATTTTGATATGCAAAATTCTGTTAGATATTTGATGCGATACATTTTACAATCAACCATTTCGATTAACTATTTAATCGAAATAGTTGTTTTATGAATGTTTTATACTTATTGTATGAATAATCTTCATTATCATTCAATGTAGTGATTTATCTAGATTGCATAAATATTGATTTAAGCCCGGGTAAATAGTAAATATAGATAGTTTGATTTTTCTGTTGAAACCACCCTCATCTACCAAATCATCTTTCATAATCAAACACATACCCCATCCTACCATATTTTTCAAATATGGGGAAAATGGTCCCATAAATCCAGTCGGAGCCACCAACCCAAATGGATAAGGGAAGGTATTCAAGTCCCCGACCGGGTGGTTATCCCCCATGTTGTCGTAGCGAATTTTGAGGCTTCAACATTTTGACGCTAGAAGGAGGACTGGTGCTATGAAAGGAAAGTAAATCTAAATAAGAAAGCCATTCTAAGAGTAAAACTCCCTCACCGTCACCTCCAACTTCCCGGTCACATTCTAGATCTCCAAATCCCAAACATGAAGTTGAGAAAAAATATTTAAAATCCACTAGTGTTTCCCCAAAGAAATCAAATCAACCTTCATTTGCATATTCAAACTCTTCAAGTGCAATCTTTAATTCATAAACTAGAAGGGATTTGTCTTTCTCAAGAAGAATCTAAATTATCTCAAGCCAACATTTCTTCATATTTTCCTTCCTCTCGAAGATTAACCAGGTCGCAGAGTGAAAAATTTGAAATGCCTCCATTTGAATTTCCTCTACCTCCTCCTCGAAGGAAAACTAAGAAATCTAAGTTTGAAAATCATAGTGAGATTCTTTCACCATAACCACAAACTCCCTCATTTATTCCATCATATTCATCACAAAATCACTCTATCCAATCATCCACTTCACCATCTCAAATAGTTATTTACATTGGTACAGGAGAATAATCTTCCTCCACCCAATCACCTTCTACTATTGGTGCATCTTCTTCCACACAGATACCCATAATGGCTCAAAGACCATGGAAAATTATAGGAGTCGTTCAAATGGCAGGACCATTACATCCATTACCCACCCATATAGAAAAATGGTTGCCAAAATCCAATCCTCATGATGGGCTTCCTAGCGAAGAACATATAAACAACTTCATGTTATCTATAAATATAAATGGAGTTGTAGAAGAAGATGTTGTCGAACGACTATTCCCTTATATTTTTGAAGGATCAGCAGGATCCTTGTACTTTTCATTACCATCTATTTCCATTGATAATTGGAATGTTTTCCAAGAACAATTCCTAACCAAGTTTGGATATGACTGCTCAACAACTACTCTTCCTAATGATATCTCCAACTTAAAAGCATAATCTAGAGAACCAATTAAGGATTTCAATTCACATTTTAACAAATTATTAAATAAAATCCCAATAGCATCCTGACCAAGTGCTGAAGTATAGAACGAATGGTACATTTCTTCTCTCCCTTCAAATGCAGCTATTTTTGTTGATAGAGCTGCTAAGCCAACCTTGGCTGAAAACATGAAAGAAGCTATAACTGTAGAGAAACGAATTTTAGCCTTAGAGAAGAAAAATTCATTAGAAGAAATAAAATCCAAAAAGGTCACCTTCAAAGACGAATCTAAGAAGAAAACACCTAAAGATCCTTTTGATCTTGAAGGTCTACAAAAAGTACTTAAAACCATGTCCAATGAAATGGTTGAGATAAAGAAGAAAGTAGTTGAAACTTCTTCTAGAAAACCCTTTAGACTTTTTAAAATAAATCCCATCTCTAATCCTAAACCTCCAAATACAATATTAAATGTTGAATCAAATTTGGAAGAAGAAGAAGTATCAACAGTTGATGAACAAACTGATGATGAAGAGCTAGTTGAAGTATGTGGAATGTGGGATTTCGTTCTTCCTTTGTCAAGCAACGAAGAAGAAGAAGAAGCTTTACCTGTCACCACCAGAAGTAAGAGCACTATTGATTTACCATAGACAAGTTGAAAATAGAAACCATCAACTCTTGCTGTCAAAGAAAAAGAAATAGGTAAGAAATCTTCTCCCAAGTCTACTTAGACATCCCCTCCTCAGTCTAATTCTTCACCTTCAACCAAAACCTTGTTAATTTTTTACGATATGGAATACAGCATAGTCGAAGACATGAAGAATACCAGAGCTAATATTACGCTATATGAGCTTAGCAAATTCAAACATCAGCAGAAGCTATTTCTCAACGAATTAAATGCAGTTCCCACTTCTCCTCTACCTTTTGCTATATTTTATCAAGCTACTCAAGGGATGGGTAATCCTCCCATTACTTCATCAGATAAATTTAAATCAACTGATGTTGTTTTAATTGGTGGTAGGTCAAATTATCATACTCCTCCTTTTCTTTTAACTTCTAAAATATTTAATAAGAATTTGCACAATTGTTTAGTTGATTATGGGGCTTCATACAACATTATGCCAAAAACAATTTGACTGAAATTAAATGTTTTCCCCAGAAATCTGATATTCACATTGTATAGTTTAGATTGAAGACATGTCGAAGTCATAGGGGAAATTAATTCAGTTACCATCAGACCTTCATCAAATTCGAGAGTATGTCAAGTAATTGATGTACTAGTCGCTGATATTCCTGAATTTTACGGCTTGATCCTCAGCAGAGATTGGTCTGAAAAGCTTCATGGCTATTTTGCAACAGACTAGTCTCATATGTGGCTTCCTTACAATGGCAAGCCAAGTCAAATAAGGGTCGATCGTGAAAAGCATTTAAAGTATACTGTGATTGAACTGGAAGGAGAAAATTAGCCTGTCACATACAACAATAATATCGTTGGAAATTATTCTTTTGAATCATTTTTGGGCAACTTTAATGCACAAACTTCACCTATTCTGGAGAATTCTATTACCTCATAGATTGAAAATTATTCGCAAACAAATTCTTCCAAATGTATCAATTTTGTAGATAAACCTATAGTTAATTCTTTGTTTTGGAAATTATTTTTTAATGGATCTAAATCTAATGATGGAGCAAGGGTGGGTTGCATATTAGTTAGCCCTGGAGGAGAGAAAACTATGTTGGGATGCAAATTTGAATTTGAATGCACGAATAACACTACTGAGTACGAGGCATTAATTCAAGGATTGTATAAAGCCATAGGAATTGATATCAAATACCTCCAAGTCTTTGGAGACTTTGAAATCATGATCAAACAGGTAAGGAATACTATTCACTGCCTTTCTAGACATTTAAAGCATTATCATTATTCCAGGACCTTAATGCACATTTCTTGGCATTCAATATTTCTCCAATCCCAAGAATTTAGAATGCAAGTGTTGATATTTTGGCTATCATTGCATCCAAACTCATACCACCAAAAGATTATAGTCCTGACCAATTTTATATAGAATTTATTTTTAGACCTTCTATTCCCGATAATATCACCAATTGGTGAGTTTTTAACGACGATCCAGATATCATAAACTTTTTAACATCCGAAGGCTCATATGATGACCAGATAATAGATGAAGACCAACATGATAGTTAGCTCAATCAAAAGACAAATGAAAATACTATACCAAAATCTGTAGTTAAGCTGGAAGATCTGTATGATCTTAAAGAGAGATTCAAGAAACCAACTAACTCAAAACTTCAAAGTTCAACATTGAGGTTTCAATTAGTAAAGCTTGGAACTGATCTTAAACCACAAAATATTAATTTAGGTCTTGGTCTTTTATCCGACGAAAGGTTAGCCTTCATGCATTTGTTAAGAAGATATAAAAATGTTTTTTCTTGGAATTACGATGATCTTAAAACATATGATATTTCTATCATACAACACATTATTCCTATGATATCCAAAAAAAAACATGTACATAAGAAGTTGAGAAATATTCATCCAAATTTGGAAAATCAAATCAAATCTGAATTAAATAAACTTATTAAGGCCAAAAACATTTTTCCTGCTAGACATTCAAGGTGGGTTTCCAACCCAGTACCAGTCAAGAAAAAGAATGGTGATATTCAAATTTGCATAAACTTTCGCAATCTCAAAAGAGCTTGTCAGAAGGACAACTTTCCACTACCTCCTATGGAATAGGTACTACAGTCATTTGAAGGTTCAAAACTAATGTCTTTTCTGGATGAATTTTCAGGTTACAATCAAATTCTCGTACATCCAGATGGTCAACTGAAAACCACATTCAGAACCGAATGGGGAACATATGCCTATCAAAAGATGCCATTTGGATTAATTAATGCTGGTGAGACTTTCCAGAGAGCCATGGATATATATTTCAAAGGTTTTGTGAAAAAAACTATGGTCATTTATTTAGATGATATAACAGTATATTCAAAGAAGCACAATAATCATTTAAAGGACTTAAAACAGATCTTTGAACGTTGTAAAAGGTATGAAATTTCTCTAAACCCAAAGAAGTCTTAATTTGCTTTAAGTGAAGTTAAACTTCTTGGATTTATTGTATCTAAAGATGGCATTCACATAGATCCTCTCAAATTTCTGAAATCTCTTTGCCTAACAACAAAAAATCCATGCAGTATTTCCTAGGTCAAATAAATTTTGTCAAAAGATTTGTCTCTAACTTTTCACGCATTGTTTTACCCTTGCAATCCATGATAAAAAAAAATCGGTTTTAAATGGGGACATAGTAAGCAAGAAGCTTTTGATCTTATCAAACATGTAATTATAAATTCTCCCTCTTTAGCAACTCTGAACTTTTCTAATAATTTTATTTTATACACTTTTGTCTCTGAAACATCATATGCAGCTATTTTGACACAAATCAACAATGAAAAAATTGAAGCACCAATCTCTTTCTTTAGCTCCAATTTGCAAGGTGCTAGCAGGAGCTTCCAACATATCAACAGATGAAGATTCAGGTAATACTATGCAAATATCTGAGGTAAATATAAAAGAGTCTGAATCGAAATATACTGATTTAATTTTCTATTTGAGAAATGCATTTTCTCCTTCTGAATTCAGTTATAAAAGGAAATGGATTTAAGGAAAAAATATAATCAATATCGAATCATTGATAATGTGTTATTTCGAAAAAATATGATTCCATTCTATTAAGATGCCTCGAGAAATCTGAAGCAGGAAAATTTTTGTAGGAACTCCACGATGGCCCAGTTGGTCGACATTTTGGAGGAGATACAACAACACACAAAATTCTTCATATCAGTTATTATTGGCCAATATTCTTCAAAGGCACTCATGAATATGTGTGAAAATGCAAATTATGTCAAAAAACTACTGGGAGACAAAAGAAACCAACATTTTTCTTACAACCAACCAGTCAACATTGAACAACCTTTTGAATAATGGGGATTGCATGTCATAGGTGAGATCATTCCTAACTCTTCAAAACATCATAGACACATTCTTACTGCAATAGATTATTTTACCAAGTGGGTGGAATCAATTCCACTAAGAGTAGTCAGTTCTGATGCAATTATTGAATTCATTGATCAATTCATCATAACCAAATTTGGCTTACCCAATACACTAATGTTCGACAACGCATATTATTTTTCTGGAAACAATATGATTGAATTCACACTAAAAAGAGGTTTTAAATTAAAATATTTTGCCAATTAATATCCTTGAGGGAACAGGTTAGCAAAGTCAACGAACAAAAATCTCATTAGAATTATTAAACAAATTGTCGACCAAAGCCAAAAGAATTGGCACAAATCTTTGACATTTGCTCTTTGGGCAAATAAGGTGTCATTCCATCAAATCTAGCTATCCCCTCTCTGGCCCTAGTGCAATTCATTCAAGAAACTCCTTCTTCATTACAATTAAGGCATGGTCAAATTCTCAACTTAGAAGAGGAAAGAGATAAAGCAAATATCACACATGTCTGTCATCAACAGTTAGTTGAAACTTCTTCTGATACCAATTCAGTTTCCACAAAGTCATTTCAAAACGGAGATCTTCCCTTGAAATGGGACAAATCACGTGAGGTAAAAGGTAAACACACCAAATTCCAAAGACTGTGGCTCGGTCCATTTCAAATTGTGGAGCAAGTAGGCCCATCGACCTTCATATTACAATATTTATCACGAAGAACAGATTCTCTTCCTGTTAATGGGCTTATCTTGAAAAACGTCTTCTCGTAGGAGATAACCTCTCCTAATTGTACATTATCGCATTTATCTTCTTTCATTTTTGCTTCCTAGGAAAATAAATATTGAATAGAAATTACTTTTGACCTCACAATAAATCTTTTTGAAATATTTTGATTTTTGGCTTTTAGAAGTAGAGATTGTTAAGGAAACAATTATAACATTTGAAAATTAGCTTAGTTCCATGAATCTCTGAAAATTTTCTTCATCGGAATTATTTATTCTTTGAGAAACCTCCAACTTTATAAAAAAAATATATATATATATGTTCTGTTATCATTGAGGAAAGGTATCTTTAACAAAGTAAAGACTATTTGCATATAAGCATCTTCAACTCTATAATTGTCATCCAAAACTCATAATGAGTCAATGGTTCTCCCCATCCAGCAAACTTTTCTCTTTTTAGAGTGTAATTCTAAAATATACTAAAACTTAAAAGATAAGAGGTCTCATCAAGAGCCTGACATTACCAAGACTGCATACCAAAACAGGGTAATGGATTGAGATTATCTTAATCTTAAGACAAGGGGTCTCATCACGAGTTGGCTTATTCAGTTGAATTACAACCAGTGAATGGCATTGTCATCATTTGGCCACCAAACCAAGACAATGAATTTTGAGTAATAAAAGAAAACAATAATAAATTGTTTAAAAAATTAATATTAATAATAAGTATATGATTTTGAATTTATCTCTAAAAATTGCATTCTTTTCTGGATGGGACACTGAATCATTATTGGGTAAAAGGTAACCCTATTGAGGCTATGGATACCTATTGGCAGTAGAGGCTCTACCTGTAAGAAATGATTACATTAAAAAACTAATCTGCAAAAGACCCCTACTTTATTTTTAAAACTAAGTAAAGAATGATATAAACAAAGGAATTTTCATCTTTAAGAGAATATCAAGTGAATTGTAATTAGGTGAGTTTTTTTTTTTATTATTCAGAGAAATGTTACTGATCTAAAATTTCATGTAATTCCTATTTCCTGAACTATCTTTACTTTGAAAGTTTTAGAAATTTCAAAATTATCAGAGATAACTGGTTCTTCCAGTGAATCACCAATTGTTGTGTTGTACAACAACCCCCATTTGATAGAATCCTTTAGATAACAAATGGGTACCCATTAGAAAATAATTTGATTTAAAATTCATTAAAATCTAAACAAAAATCTAAGAAACCCGCTCCAAATTTTAAATCACATTTCACATTTGGCAAAAGTCTTGTGTGTAATAGTTAACATTACCAATTGAAGCATCATTAATTTGTGATATGCACAGAATCTAATAATATCCCTTTCCGGTCAAATCAGGTCAGACTTTTCCCATCAAAAAAAGAAATAAAACATGTTAAACCTTCCTTTACATATTGCGATATCACAATGGACCCAACAAATGAATTAATTATAATATAAAAATATGTTCGCATCCATCGTATCACAATCTCGCAAATTGCAGAATCGCAAAACTGGCAATCAAACATATCATGTGACATTGTGAATAGGCAATTTGTGACGAAATATAGACCCATTGACACATCATTAAAGTTATATTTCACGTATTAAGGGTGGTATGTTAGCAATTTTTAATGACCTACTCCGAAAATATTGTTAGCATAATGTGAGTTAATCCGAATCTTACGCGACTATCGTTTCAGATTATGGATATTTATGATTCTGCAGCTCCGTAAATTCAATGTCTTCTCAGCATTACAAATGCATTTAAGTGTTTCAGTTTTAGTAATTTGAATAAGGTTTTCGTATTTGCATGTCGTTATACTCCTATTTCTCATTCTCTGCAATATCACTTTCGTCTTCTTTGTTGTGATAGGACTATAACAGAGAATCAATTACTCAGTTGGATAATAAAGATGAATAAGGGAAAGGGAAAATAGTCCACGGATGAAGATGTACAAGAATCATCACCTTTGTTTTCTGATACCACTTGTATACCAGAGTGTGGTATTGGCTCCTGGGAAAATGTTTATGGCCTTTTTGAGAAGGAAATACATAAGGAATCCATGATAGATTATATGCAATATTCACACACTTCTTATCCTGAAGTTGCATGCTCTGTCTTGCATAAGGTAGCAGCTAGACCAAAATTATTACCCTATTTTGATATGGTCAAATGGATTATTGAAAATGTGAATATTGAGGTCAGAGAATTCGTGACCTCAAGGCATGTGGCCATCGACTCCTTTAAACCACAAGATATTAGAAGAATGTATCATTTACCTCCGCCGCACAAGGTTTATGATAAATCATTTGTGGAGAAATTTGCTGGTGAAAATGAAGAACCCTCCGAAGTTCTAAAATAATGGAGGGAAAATCCAAGAAAGCACAAGATGGATAGAACTAGTATGTATTCAGTAGCCTCTATTTCTATACATTGTTGCAACGCTATGTAGGTTATTTGGGTATGCAAATGCTACCAAGTTTTTAGGTGAATGGGTGCTTCTCATTGATGCCGCTTCTAATTATATAGTCATGGATTGGGCCACAATTTTTTTAAATAACTTAGCCCGCCATATCATATAATATAGAAAGAATCATCATGTTACTACAAACAACCATTCCTCCATTTTATATGTCACGGATGTTGTATGTTTCATTTTTCCTTTTCCAATTATTGCATGGAAGTGGACTCCTCAGGATCCCATGCCAATCCATGTGTATCATAAAAATCTTTGGAAATATTGTTTCAATCAACATTTCTATCAGATTTGTCACGGGATTATGCTCCCTATTTATCAGGTTGTCTTTGATAAGAAAGCTCTAAGATTATAAAAAGAAGCCAAGGTTGATATTCAACCTGTGACAAGATTGTTTGGAGAAGAACTATTTACATATATCAGGGTTTTTGGAAGCACCACTCCACCACATGTACTTCCATGGTATGTCCCTCTTAAATTGTTAGCTAGAGAAATTGCATACCAGATAGTTACCAGACGTAACCAGATCTCTCAAAGAATCTAAAAAATCTATCTAGCCCACTTTTCCACTTCAGTGTGGTGTTTATTGCTTAAATGACTTCAAACATGCACAAGTTGAAGTCAAACACATTCACAGTTTGAATCTTGTTGAGTTTCGAGAAAGGAAATACTACCCTATTAAGTTCGTGTATGATTTTACCTCGACTATTAAGGTTAAAGCATTTATTCATGAGGATGATCGTTTTTACGATCTTTTTGGAGCAGTTGAACAATTTTCATAGATACAGAGTTTAGCTACCCTCCAACTAAATCAAGATGAATTGGGAGAATTTAAGGAGTACATACATCAAAGGTTAACGCATGTGCCTTTGAATCTACGTAAAATAATCCCACAATAATCTTAGGAAGAAAGGTTGTCTACTAATGTCTCACAAGAGGATTCAAATAAAGCATCCAATGATGCTAAATCACAAAAAGAGTCTGCTATAGAGAAAGCATAGAAGAACCTTCCAACAATAAGAGTACTAAGAAAGGACTTGATCAAGACCAAATGCAAAAATAATGGGGGCAGTTTGAACAAATCATCAATGAATCACAGGGTGGTATGAGTTAAGCACAAACTTTGCCCAAAACACCAAAACATCTCGAGAAATCTTTAGAAAAAGTTCTCGCTACTTCCGAGGATATCGAAGTAATTCCTGCCTTTCCTTATTCATAAATTGTTTTGAAAGAGGAGGAAATTCCTCCTTTGGATATTTTTTATAGTCCCAAACATCGAGAAGTAATGAAGAGGCAAATGAAAAAGAGAAAATTTGACCATGCTGCTATTAGTCTGCCAAGCAACGAACCAATGAATGTTGTCTGGAAGGATACACTTATAGATCCATCTGAAAATTTTACCAAATTATCTCAATTTGCAAGATCTTATGCTTCTGCAATAATTGAAAAAGAAGAAGAAGTAAGAAATTTGATCAGAGAAAAAGAGGAAAGAATAAATCATCTATAAGATCAACTCACAAAAGAAAAGGAGAATACACAGGAACAGATTAAATCATGGCTTGAACAAATGCAACAGATTTTTGACAGCCTAAGACTTCATAGCCAAGCATAATTAAACGCTAAAGGTACTAAAATCGCACAGTTGTGATTTATTGCAGATCAAATAAAGGATTACCCAAAAGTGGATGAATTCATCAAAGAAGCTTTAGAAATCAATTCATTTCTATCAAAGAAACAATCAACATTTTGTAAGAAGTAATAGAGATTAGTCCATTGTGCCAAGAAGCTGATACATTAGTGGGTCAATTTAATGACGCTAAAATCAATTTTGAAGAAATAGATGAGAAATCTCAAATTTGATCACATGGCAGGATAATTCAAAAGGGGTCTAACAATATTATTTGAGACTCTTTAAAAAACATACACTTTTGTACTTTTTAAAGTTTTTCTTTAATTTTTGAATATCTATTTCATGAAAGTTTATCTTAAAAAATTTGTTAAGAAATGCACTTCTATTTTTCTATGATCAATCTTGGAGAAAATGCATGGATTGCAGCCTTATTTTCTATGGATCAATCATCTCGCATCAGGTACTTTTATCATTGTGTAGTGATTATTTTGTTAATGATTAAGTTGTTTCTTTTATATGTACATTGTTTGTCAATTATATTTTAATATAGTGTGTTATTCCTTCACTTTTGAATTATAGCTGAGCTTCCATCCTTTTTAATTTTGATAAGAAAAAATTTGTTTGATATTTGATGTGATACATTTTACAGTCAACCATTTCGATTACCTATTTAATCGAAATAGTTGTTTTATGAATGTTTTATACTTCTTGTATGAATAATATTCATTATCATTCAAGGTATTCATTTATCTAGATTGCACAAATATTGATTTAAGCCCAGGTAAATACTACATATGGATAATTTGATTTTTCTTTTAAAACCACCCTCATCTACCAAATCAGCTTTGATAATCAAACGCATACCCCATCCTACTATATTTTTCAAAGATTGGAAAATTGGTCCCATAAATATAGTCGGAGCCACCAACCTAAACGAATAAGGGATGATATTCAAGTCCCCGACCGGCTGGTTATCCCCCATGTTGTCGTAGAAAATTTCAAGGCTTCAAGAGGTTGCAAGACCATAAATATATCATATCCATTGGACTACTCTATTGGAAGGACGTTGTGGGTGTATTGTTGCTATTTTTGGTGGAAGGAGACACCCACAAGGTGATTGGGGAGTTTCCTGAAGGAGTATATGGAGGGCATTACAGCTGGGAGACCACGTCACAAAAAATATTTAAGGGTGGATTATACTGGCATACGTTGTTCTAGAAGGTCTATAACAAGGTCAGGAGGTGCCATAAATGCTAGGTGTTTGATGAAAGACAGAAGTTTTCTCCTCTTCCCCTAATTCCTGTGGATGTGGAGAAGCCTTTTAGACAGTTGGGACTGGACTTCATAGGGGAGATCAACCCACCATCCAGTGTCCAACACAAATGGATATTGACAGCCACTGACTATTTCACCAAGTGGGTAGAGGCTATCCCAGCTAGAAATGCTACAGAATTAGGGGTGATAAAGTTCATGAAGGAGAACATACTATCCTGCTTTGGTTTCCCTTTCAAAATCATCACTGAGAATGCTTAGGTATTCAAATCCACCAAGTTCACTAGCTTTTGTCATAAATACAATATCATTATTGGGCACTCCACTACATAATACCCTCAAGGAAATGGTTTGGCTGAGTCCTCAAACAAAGTTGTGGTGAGGGTGTTGAAGAAGATTATCACTGAAAACCAAAGGAACTGGGATTCCAAACTAAAGTTCTCTATGGGCCAGCTGAGTAATCCCTAAACGATCCACTGGGAAATCACCTTTTGAGTTAGTGTATGGCAAAGTTGTTGTCTTCCCAATTTAACTAGAAATGCCAATAGCAAGGTGGTTACAAGAAGCTGAAGAGGAGCCAAGTCCCTTGACAAGGAGGATTAATCAGTTGGTTGCGCTTCAAGAGAAAACAGAACAAGTGAAGGCCAAACTATCCAATTATAAACAAAAAATGAAATCTTTGTTTGACAAGAAGGCCAAGGAAAGACCCCGTCAACCAGGAGATTTAGCTCTCAGGTGGGATGTCCGATGGAAGGACAAAGGAAAACATGGAAAATTTGATCCACTATGGTTTGGCCCCTTCAAGATTGCATAAGAGAGAGGGAACAATACTTTTTTTCTTGAAAACTTGGATGGTGAACTATTGGAACTACCAATGAATGGTTAGTTCCTCAAGTTCTATTTTCAAAATTAAGAATTAGTTGTCTTACACTCGTTATAAGTATCTAATGTGTTTACTGCAATTGTCACTTGAATTTTCTTTTATTGTAAAAAAAAAAAAAAAAAATCTTTTGTGAAAGTTGTCTTTTGATTAAGAAGTGACTCCATGCCCAAAGGAGTAGTTCACAATGTGCAAGTTCTCAACACCTTGTTGGCAAGGCACTGTCCCCATATGGAGCCAATGTTTTCATATACTGGTCACTCACTGCTTTTCAAATTATCAGTGGTCTAAGATGCATGATAATAGTGAATTTGAAGTCATTTCCTAAGCCACAGAAGTTATCAGAGCTTGATGATATCCTCTCCATTGCATAATTCTCGGAAAAAACTTTCTCGTGGTATATAGAAGTTCAAAAAGGGGTTCCTGGATCAAAAGTTAGAGCATGTAGAAGATTGCCCCTAGAAAGCCCAGTTGATTGAGGAAAATGGCTAAGTATGGAGAAAAAATCACAATTGGAACTTGGGAGAGTTCATCGCAATCACATATCAGTATCAACAGGGACCAAGAGGCAAAGAACATCAACGATTGTAGAAACTGTGATCCGCTGATATTTCATATAGGCATCGGCAAGTCAGGGCACCACATTTATCAGTATCGGCGGGATTTAAGTCTTGAAGACTACACCAAGGGGCTGATTGCGATACAATGTGATATCACTGGGGGAGGCCAAGAAATTCATTAACAAAGAAAATGGTTAACAAAATAGGAGTGAGTCACCCCCTTCTATCTCCTCCATGTGTCACAATCTTGCATCCCACATCACAGCAGTCCCGAACACCAATATCGCATATCGCATCCGGCAGATCTAGCAGTGCCTCAGTTACATCATAATCCAAACCATGCAGGGGGTCGATTGCAATACAATGTTCTACCACCGGGAGGGGTCGATTCCGAGTTACAAAGGAAATGGCTACACTAACCGAGGGTTGTGCCTCCCTTCTCTCCCCTCCACGTGGCATCAACAATCGGCAGGGTTACAGGTATTAAATTATAAGAAATCATCGATATTGCAATATGGACTGAAATCATTGGGGAGGGTGGATTTTTTAAATACAAAGGAAAGCATGGAAAAATAGGGCTCGGTAAGCCTCTTTCTCTCTCCTCCGGGGGGGCCATGTGGCGGCCTCTGATTGGTCCACTGCGCTGACATGGTAGCTGACATCCGCAATGATGTGGAAAGTATGGAAGATGACATGGAAAGTGGACATGCGTCTCTCATTTTGGGCATTTTTAGGGGTCATATGGGGCTGTTTCTGGATGCCCCATGTCAACACTCACAAAGTGATGCATGGCAGTGATGATGTCACCCCAGGGTATCGACGATCAGAAATTGCACAAAATGAAAATTCTTTCCATTGTTGATACACCTCATTGACTGTTATTGCAATCTGGTAAAGAGGCCCCAGATGCGATATGTTATGTCTTACAACTTTTACAGATTTCACATCCAAGAAATTGGCTAATGCGGTGTAAGGGGTGATCAAAGGTATTTTCAAGTTTTATAGGAAGAGGCCCCTTGCACAATTATTGAGAGACTTAACACCAAAGCACAAAGCCCTTAGTCCCAGCCCCTAGTCATATGTGGAGCACTGCAAAAGGGGACGTAATAAAGAAGAGCTAAGGGGGAAACCCAAAGGTTCCCTTGTGCATGTTCCAGAGGTAAAAAACCTGTGTCCTTTCACCTGTTCTAGAGGCCAAATCAAGGTGATGATCATGCTCATAAGGTTTTTATGGTGGAAATGATAGAATCGGTCCTAGAGGCACCTGTAGCAGTGAATAAGGAGAGGGAACATCCAAGTATGGGCACCCCCCAGAAACGGTTCTTCGTAACTAATTCTCAAGGTCGACGCCGAAGGTTTTTAAGATGGAATGATGAGTTATTTGGGTAGTGCAAGAGCATATTCCGTGAACTAAATGCAACCATGAAACTTAAGTGATTACAGGGATGGGGCACTAGGGATTTAGCATTAATGTCTCACATGTTCTGCAATTCTATGATGTGTCTTCCTCTGTGAGGCCATTATTATCTGTCCCAGAGGCATCTATAGTAGTGAATAAGGAGAGGGAGCATCCAAGTATGAGCACCCCCCAAAAATGGTTCTTCGTAACCTATTCTCAAGGTCGACGCCGAAGGTTTTTAAGATGGAATGATGAGTTAGTTGGGCGGTGCAAGAGCATATTTCGTGAACTAAATGCAACCATGAAACTTAAGTGATTACAGGGATGGAGCGCTGGGGATTTCGTATTAATGTCTCACATGTTCTGCAATTCTATGATGTATCTTCCTCTGTGATTCCATTATTATTGTTCTAAATGTTTTTTGTATACATAACCTCCCCTGGACGAGAGGGCAAGCTAACTTGACAATTGAAAACTCGGCCCAGGATTTTATGTATGAAACCATGATTGAAAGCACCCCCTCTTCTTATAAATAGGGGGTCACAGCACTGAAAAATGGTTCCAAAATCTAAAAAGAGAGTCTATGATTTTTGTAAATTGTATCACTTAGTAACATAGATCTTGCAGAATATTACATGATTGGTGGTGATTCCTCCTCTAAAGTTTTATAGTGTGTTATTTCCGTGTTTCATTCATCTTGTATGTTTTCCTCTTTTGAATTCATGCAATAATATATACTTTCATATTTCAGACTTGTCTACAGATTCATCTGTGTTAAAGTGTTAATGCATATGCCTGTGTGAGGGGTTGAAATCATATTTTCAAGTTGTCTTGCGTGACTACATCTTCCTCTAACTCAATAGTTATAGTAAATCTCATGGTTTCAGGCTCTATGTTTTACATAGATAATTCTTGGTGCTTTGAGCTCTATATCCTAAGTTATCCTTTTTTCTTTGACTTCTCTCATTTATCTTATAAAGCTGATTAAAACTGTAAATATTTGAAGTTCTTGGCCTCCATTATTTATGTTATATTTCTGGGAACTATGTGTGTGTAGAAATGCTGAAACATATGACTTGTATCTTCGGATGGAAGAACCAACTCTCTAATATATATGTATAGAATATAGGTGATGTCTCCCCATGCTTGAGAATCATTTGAGGCACACTGATCTAGATGTACCCAGGCATTGGTCTTGTAAGCAATCCAAAGTTGTCCCTGGGAGTGATAACACTACGCCTGAACCCATCATTCAGAAAGAGTTAAGAAAACTATTGGATGCTCAGATCATATTTAAATTTCGTCATTTAACATGGGTCTCCAATTTGGTTCCCATAAGGAATAATTCTGGTGAGATATTCTTGTTCATTGATATTCATAATTTGAATCGTGCCTTCGACAAGGATAATTACCGAGTGTCATTTATGGAACAAATTTTGTAAATAGAATCAGGGTCGGAATGCTGTTGTTGTTGGATGGTTTTTCTGGTTCCAACCAGGTTCTGTTGGTGAAACTCAATAAACATAAGACCACGTTTAGAAAAAAGTGGGGTAATTTTCCCTTCAAAATAATATCGTTTGGACTAATCAATGCAAGAGCTACTTTACAACGTGCTATGGACATCACATTTCACAATTTGATTAGACAAAGCATTGTGGCTTACTTAGATGATGTGACAATTTTTTCAAATAAGAGATCTGATCACTTGCATCATCTAAGGAAAATTATTGAGTGATGTCGCAAATATAGGATATCTCTGAACCCTAATAAGAGTATTTTCGCAGTGTCCAAGGGAGATATCTTGGGCCATATCATCGCAAAGAGTGGTATTAAAGTGGATTCATAATGTTTCAAAGCTATCATTCAGATTCCTTTTCCAATAAGAAAGAAACCCATGCAATCCTTCTTAAGGAAAATCAGTTTCCTTCGTAAGTTCATCTTAGACTATGCACATATAGAAAAACCATTATAGAAGATGATCAAGAAGGATGAAATCTACAAGTGGGATAAAAGGGAAAATTATACTTTTATTATATTAAGCAAACAATTGCTGAAGATCCAACATTATACAATCCAAATTTCAGCTAAGATTTCATGTTATACACCTTTGCTTCTGATAATTCACTTGCAACCATTCTCACGCAAAAGGATGATCAAGGTAACAATTTTCCTATATAATTCATGAGTGTTGGCTTGCAAGGATCTGAATTAGACTATCTTTCCATCAATAAGCAATCTTTCACAGTTTATAAGGCGATGAAACACTTTGGGCGATACCTTCTAAAAAATCATGTTATCATCTTTGTGCCACTCAATGGTTAGATCATTGTTTGTTCAACAAGGGCTAGCTGAAAGAAGAGCAAACTGGATGACAATCTTACAAGACCACAATCTCAAGTTCAAGCCATTTCACACAATAAAAGGCCATGGTCTATGCCAGCTAGCAGTAGAAGCAATCAATACACTAGAAGATGACTCTTCTAGATGGGAGCAGGAAATTAAAATGTATAACATCGAAAAAGATACCCCCACTAAGACACCCACTTCTTGGTATGCATATGTGCGAAAATATCTTGAGCATGGTACCTTTCCCTCACACTTGTCGATAAGACAAAAGAGGGCTACTCGACTCAAGGCTTTATCATATCAGTTGGTACACTAAGTGTTTTTTTGAAAGCACCATAATAGGGTCATGTCTAGATGTATGGAATCACCTAATTAAAAAAGGGTATTACACGATCTCCATGATAGACTAACCAATGGATATTACACGGGTGACACTACTGTGAAAAAAATTATGTGGGCCAATTACTATTGGCCCACACTTTTCAAGGATGCTCATGCTTATGCCTGTAAATGTCCAATTTTCCATAAATGTGTTGGTCGAGATAGAAATTCAACAACCACATTGCAGCCTATTGTTGTAGAAGAACCTTTCCAACAATGGGGATTGGACATCATCGGTAAAATATTTTCCACTCATCGAAGCAACACCACTATATTCTCACTTCTACAGAGTACTTGAAATGGTGGATAGAAACGGTTCCTCTCAAAGTTGTGAATGATCAGGAAGTCATCAATTTCCTTAAATATAATATGATTACCAAGTTTTTCATTCGTATGTCACTTGTTTTTGATAATGAAACCTATTTCTCATCGCTTAAAATTTATGATTTTTCATTAGAAAATGGCATTGTATTGAAACATTCATCTATGTATTATCCACGTGTTAACGATCTTGCTAAGTCAATAAAAAAAAATCAAATATGTATTATCAACAAAATTGTATACTTTGAATAAAGGAACTAGCATGATGCTTTGGTGAATTCTCTATGAGTTGACCATGTTACAACTAAACCCTCTCTGAAAACTTCCTCTTACTTTCTGGTGTATGGAAAAGAAGCCCTCATTCCTCCGAACATATATCTCCCAACCCTCCAACTTTCTCAAGAGTCACAAGGTAAACCTTGTTTTGTGGTTTAAAGTAGGATAAACACTCGTTTGAAGTTATAGGAGAAATGAGGAAAGCAAAAGAATTTTTTTTATTCATTAGAGTCATATCAAATAGTGGTTTCATTAGAAGTCTGTCGAGAAAAAAGAGTCTAGTGTGGGAGACTTAATTTTGAAGTGGGATAAAGCCCATGAAGAGAAAGGGAAGCACACTAAATTCCAGCCCCTGTGGATCATACCATTTGTTGTACATGACAAGCTTGGCCACCATACTTATCATCTCCAATATTTGAATGGGAAGATGGATTCTCTTCCTACCAATGGCCAAGATTTAAAACAATATTTTCAATAGCAGTCTAGTGTTGTGCCCTACCCTATGTACACATTTCTTTATCTTTGTTTGTTTTCTTGTCATGTTTAGTATTTCATGTTAGAAATGTGTTCACTACTGGTCGTGGGGGGGGTGAATCAATAGTGAAAAGGTCTATATGTATACTTTAAAATTATTTTTTGATTTACTGATTCAAAATCACACATTATGCCATTAGTATTTTATCTCATACAATGCATTAACCAATAAAATAAATACCATGATCATCACATGAAAGCCATAATACAATCAAACAAACACATGCACAAGGAACACAAGAATCTCTGGTGTAAAACCCCCTTCAGATCAAAAACCACCCTTTGTTGTTGTTGTTGCTCTGCTTCAAATTTTATTAATCAAGAAAATCATTTTACATCATTATAGTTGGCTATGTCTATCAAGGAAGTTTCTCATATGACATCGACCTTGTGAACACCCATCCACTAAAGGCCTCTACCCCCAACAAGCCTCGCCCAACAACCAATGGACTATGAGAATGATACTTCCTCTACTAAAGCTACCGACACCCATAGTCAAGGAACACCCATCCCTTCTTCACCAATCTATCTCGATTTGCTGGTCAATAGGGCCACATTTCAAAATATTTCAAACTGAACCCCTGTACAAAGTAACAACAACTTTCTCTCTTTGAAAAACTCAATACATTAATATCATCTTAATCCAACAAGCCAAATATATATTACTCAACTCAACTAGTAGCATACACAAGCTATGGCTCTAACATAATAGTCTCATTATAAGTTATCAACACTACACAACAATGGTATCCAAGCATATGCCACAATCCTCTAATAGAAAATATGTTCAAGCTCTTCTCATTGAATATTTAGCAGCCATAAAACCTCTACAACACAATCATACATTGAAATCCTGCATACATACACTCCAAAAGAATATCCAACAAAAGAGAGTGCACAAGATCAAACAAGAAGGAAATAGAGTAGCTATACAATGCAATGTTACAACCATACAATTCAAGTTTCTGCAATAAATCTTTATCCCCTCAGTTATGAACTCCCGCAAATACAATTTTAGCACAACAATAGTTCCATGGAGAGCATGCTTAACATATAACCTCCACAATAACAAAAATATCCTCCATGATTTGTATTCATAACCTACATGAACATCTAAATAAGCATATACATAAATCTCTTCTATAAAGTATGATTTAAAGCTCATTGATCTCTATTACAATGACTACATATTCCCTCTCACGGGAATATAAATTAAAACTCTACATCTCTACACTCCTAACATGCTCATCTCTCAATCTCAGGTTATTCTTCAGTTGTAGGAGCTTGACCCGAGGATTATACATTAACCTTTGCACACCACACAAATTGCAGTAGTCAATCTACTTCTTCTTTTAAACAATTTTTGCCACTACTCCATTACTTACACCATTAAAGCATTCACACTTCAAATTTCATTCCAACATGTTGATTTAGTCAATTTGAAACTTTTTATGAATAGTTCTGAACAAGAAACATCATAAAAACCAATTAAATCAATCGATATGCATGAGGAATCCAAAGAAACTCTACCTACAGACACATTTTCTTGCACGGGCCTACACAAAGTCAACTGGAAGTTCTAGTCTCTCACATGGGTTTGTCTCCTATTTACTAGAGCTTTCTAGTCGCTCTGATGACCCACCATCCATGCGATTGGGCAGAGGATGAAGGAAAAACACAAGATCCTCAACTCAGAACTTCCTCTAACTTCTTTCTCAGCATCTTGGGCATTTGTAAATCTTGTCCAAACCATGAAAAGACTCAAAACCATCTCTACAACCTCCTTTGAGCTTATACATGATGTATTCACCATAAGTGCATGAATTGACTAATGAGTGCAGATGATGTATCAAGTGGCATCAAACATGAAGCTCAACTATAGAGGGGATCATGAAAACCTCTTCAACACCTTTAGACATCATCAAAATTCCAATCCATAACTTAGGAGCATCAAGAGAATCTCAAAGGAATGCTACAAGCATAATCTACATGAAGACCTAGATGAACAACCAACCATAAAGCAATTAAGTGTGTGCATATAATCTCCAACCCAAGAAAACCATAGAAACCAATACCATCAAGCAATCATATCATCTCCAACACAAGTCCAGGTTGACATCAATTCCAACCATCACTCACGGCATCACTCATCAACTATCACAACATCACTCATTTCAACATCAATTCCAACAATAACCCCCTTTAGCATTGATGGAAAACCCTAGCTAAACCATCCAAACAACCTCATGAAGAATTGAACTCCTCATTTCCTCCCCCTTTGACATCAATGTCAAAGGAAGAAACTCAACAAAGCCAACATTTGAAGGAAGCCAACATATCAATGAAAGAAGCACTCCCCTTGTCAATCTCAACATCATGCCAATACAAAGATGATGCAAGTCAATGAACAACTGCCAATACAAGCTCCCCCTAAACATATAAAGGGGCTGCAAAAACATCTCCTTGATTGTTTAATTTGCTATCTTTCCTACTGCTAGTGCCTCTTGTCATATGCAATAAGGTTGCTCCTCATAAATCAATGCTTTGACCAACTTGGATCAAGGATGAACATTAAGATGCAAGACATGATACAAGGCTGAATGAATGATAATACAAGTATTTACAAGGCCTCTAGCTAGCTGAACTATGACTCCTCTCTCATGTATGAAATACACACACATGACCCAACCATGACTCATAAGAAGGTTGTGACAATACATGCCTACTCAAGGACTCCAAGAGCTCATATAAAACTAAAATACATGACACCAATTAGCCCAAACATGGTTGTAATAATTCTCATCACACACATACTCTTGACATGATCCACGACTCTCTCTCCTAACTCAAGTATAACTCCATATGAATTATTACATGGCTTTATAGAAACAATGCATGACTATGGCATTGAGAGTACATAATTGTTATGAGACATTATGAACAAATACAACTCTCATCAATGCCTTATAGACATTAAGACCACCATTGTACAATGTGAGACACGAGCTGCCAATCTCATATATGGATCTTCACTTCAATATTTCACCAACACTTCTAATGGAGAGAAATAAAGCCATACACATGTCATGAATGAATGAATGCCATCAATAAGCCCAGAAATCTTCAACATTTTAGCCATACATCAGAGAAGCAACAGCAAATGTGTAATATTCCATGGAAGTTTTTTTCTATATGTAAGAACTCTTGACAACAACAATCAACATATAGATCCTTCTTCTGTGCAAGGTATGTAATCCTCATATAGGAATTATACTCCATGGCATGCAAAGCAATAATGAGACAATAAGAAACACACATTTGATCCTCAACACTTAATCCATGATGGAAAAAGTTTAGCAGCAACAACAATATGTGAGCATATAGGAAGATAAGGCAATAGGTAACAATATAACCTCACTTCAACAACAACAAGGATAATAATAGAAACATATGAAACTCATGATCTCTTTGACCAAACCATCAATAGTATCTAGTAGCTACATGTGAACAAGATTGAAGATAAAGCAGTTACATAACATCATAGAGTGGCAACATAACAACCTCCATAGATGAACTTATATGTAGCATGAGATCAATCTTCAACAGCAACATAATGTGTGGATCTCTCAAGCAGTAAATGAAGCATATCATAGCATAAATAAACTCAACAACACCAATTATAGCAAAATCACTCTCAACCAAAACAAGCATCATAATCATCATCATCCATACCATGGCAATAGTAGAAGCATAATATGACTATCAAGAGTAACAATATATAATAGATAATATAGGTAAACTTCTCAATAATATCATTCTCGAATCAAGGCATCAACATGAACAACAATACTGATCTGAAAATGAGATCTTAGACTAAGATTAAGGTATTACAGACTCATGTGCATGGATTTGCCTATATTACTTAGTGCAACGGATCAATAAGATTGTGAATAATATAGACAATGAGTAGTTAGAGAAACATAGTATATAAACACACATAACACAGCAAGTTTAATATGGATTTCACCCAAAAAAATTTGAGCTATGTCTCCTAGTCTAGCCTTTAGTGGTGACCTCTCTATTATTTCTTCAAGGGCGGAGTTTTACAAAAGTGAGCTCAATTTGAGTCTCAACGCAACATATACAAACAGCAGGAGTTTACTTGAATCCCTCAAGTATCTCTGAGTACACAAACTCTCCCTCTCACTCTTTGTCTCTGTTTTCTCTCTGTCTCAACATTGCTTGCCTCTGTCTCTGTCATTTAGTGGCTTTTAAGCCAATTGGCGTTGTCTGTTCATTTCCTCTTCTGGGCTCTTTGGCTTCTAGCCTCTGTCTGTTCAAATCCCCTCTGAGCGTTAACCAATCATGGTATAACGTCTTCAAGTATGGTGGCCACCTTTTATGAAACGGAAGGGACCATCGGTGCCTTTGAAATCCACAAAATAGGTTCTATGTTTACACAATGAAATACACAAAAACACAGGAAAATCTACCCAAACACAGTCTATCAGACCTGAAATATTATCAATTCTGCCCTATAATCCCTTCACATCCGTCTTTGGGCGCTATCGCAAGTCTACCATTGATCTATGGGATCATTGATCCAACGGTTGTTATTGATATCGGGTGGCTTATGTGCCCGAAGAGAACCCAGTTGAAAAGGGTGGTTTTCTCTCTCTGACGCCTAGCCACATGTCGTCTAGTGTATGGGCTCGGGCGGAGCCCGTCTAATACCACTTACCGCCTAAGGTCTGCCAGAAATCCCACTCGTTTCAGAACCCAAAACACATATCGTTGTATATAAAAACCATTTTGGGTCCGTTTTATCGCCCAATTCGCATTTCCTTTGTTTTTCGTTTATTTAACGAAACTGCGATTTTACATAGAAGAAACCCTTTTTCCATAACTCAAATTATATTAAATTTCATCCATAACCCCGTCAAGTCTGGCTATCACAAGTCACAAGTATATCGGCCCCACTCCTTTGTATTGCTCCAATGCGATAATGAAATGTGATATATCGCAATCGCATATCGCATAGTCCCCAGGCCGTTGGTAAGCGCTCCTTTGTATTTTGTCGATGCGATATCGCGAGTTAACCAGGGTCGTCGATCTACTTAAGTTATTTATTAAACATAACAAAATTTATCACAGTCTTCATGAAAGTACTTAACATGCGTTGCGTACATCTATTAAGACTTATTCAAGAGAATTGTGCATCATTAGATCAATATTTTATAAACACAATATTCATCCACAACATATATCGTAAATAGAAATAAACAGAGATAAATATATATACACAAGATTTCTTCGATAACTTTATTTATTTATCTTCAATTCAGCTTTACAGACTTGAAACTAGCCTGCGCACTCGGCTATAAGGGTCTGCGCACTCTGCTATAGACTCTACCTAGGTCTTTGTGCACTCAACTGCAGAGCCTTTCTCTCCTATCTAACCTACTTCTCTGCACTATCACTTCTCTTATATTGACCCATTACATCCAAGATTTCTTCTTGCGTGCCTTAGACTCTCTAAGACACACCTATTTATAGCCTTTTATATACAATCCCATGGTCCGCGGACCATGGGTGGATCTCAAAACCGACTCAAAACATACATAAACAAGGGGCTAAAACCCCTTTGACTCCTAATCCTCTATGCGCTATGCATCCACAAATCACGGAGACTTTACATTACTTACAAAAAATACATCAAAAATTTAGTTATTTTAACCCCAAATTCGACCCAGGGGAACCCATCCCAACAAGCCGCCAACACAAAGATCGTGACTCGCCATCGAGTCACTCGACTGGCATTGTGATCTTATTGTGAACATCCCCCAACACTACCTGGATCACGACAACTTTGGCAGCGCTCTAAGTGGATGCATGTTTGACCTCCTCAACTAGCTTCTCTGTAGTTGGTCCTTCTGCGGCCAGCCTCATTGTCTGTTGTGTCCGCTGCAAGACCTTTAGCTTATCTTGAATAGTGGTCATGACTCAGTAAGCCTCTTCCAATCATGGTTGTAACCTAGCCTTTAGCAAGGCCTCTTTTTTCTGTGTTGCCTCTACCTGTGTGAGGAGCTGCTTCCCCTCTTGTAATTTGGATAGGTTTTGTGTTGGTGCAATCGAGCGTGTGGTGGCCTGACCTCATTATATTGTCGTTGCAGCTCCCTTATTTCTGTATTTAGTATCTGCAGGTTCGGATCCTCTTGCATATTTGTCACCAACTCCATGGCTTGCTCAAATTGTTTATTTCTATTGTTGAGAGTGTATTTCATCCACAATCTTAACTGGGTTCTTTTCGTACATCATTCAGAAGAAAACACTACAACAAATTGGAGACTCCGCTGGGGAATAATTCTGATTCAGAAAGCTGGGTCTCCAATACAACAAATTGGTGACTCCACTGGGTTTTATACTTCAGATCCAGAAACCTGCGTGACCTTTGGTTTTCATCTTAGGGTTTCTTCTTTTTTCAATTCTATTAATGTTTCCTAGTGTTTTAACCCTAGATCCGATACATTTCTGACTTCCGCAAGCTTTTTGGTCACTTCTATGGGTCACAGGAACAAGCCATGGCAAAGGCGACATTTTTTTCTGAAATTTGCAAACATGGAGTCTCGAAACAGAAATCACAGTTTTCGGCCCAAAAGCTACGATTTGGGTTCCAAAACGCAGCTTTCAACCGAAAAAGTGTGATTTCATCAAAAAACAAGTCAGAACCTGCGATTTCTGGGTTTTATGGTTTTTCTCAGATCTGTTTCTAGGTTTTGCTGAGAGTTGTTTGTTGGGTGTCTTACCCTTGTATCATCTTGCTTAGGCCTTGATCCACTATGTTTACTTGTCGAAGTCGAATTTAGCCTCCCTTAGGGCTTCTAGTGCACTTCTACCTTTCCAGGAGGAGTTTAGCTAAGTGAGAAGTCTGAGTCTCTATAGCGCTTTTAGCCACATTTTCTAGATCTATAATATCTTATTTCAGATTTGTTAAGATAGGTTGCTACTGTCCATAGTTTCACATTTAAACTTGTTTGATCATTCCCTTAGGGTCCCATCAGTTGCCCTAAGTGTTTCATCCATCTCCCTATCTTTTTGCAGCAATCTTCCTCTCTGGTTTTTTGTTATTGTTGCACCACTTTCCAGCATCTTAGTTGATCCAGGTGGATACTGGTGACCACCCACCAAGTCCACTTAGACCCCCACCATTGTTTCTTTCAGCTTTTCAGTTTCCTTAATTGTAGCACAATTTACTATTTTTAACAGTTTTTTGGGTCCTGAACTTCCAGAGCCATTTTGAGGCCCTAAAGGATGTTTTTTGGGAAAACTAGGAGCAAAATGTGTCCATGGTCCAATGTTTCGCTTCCCAAAGTTGTATTTCTCGGATAGATATTTCTAACGAGATATTGTGCGCGTCAAACGGAGATCATATGTCAAAGTTACGACCCTAGGAAGTTGATGTACCAATTTACTGAAACGAGGCCCACAGTTTGGCGTTTCATCTTCTAGGGTTAGGTTTTTGGATGTTTAGTGTTTTCCATTGTTTCTTAACATAGTTCAGAGGCATGTAGCCACCATATCTCTTCTCAGAGATAAGCTACCATCGCCCTAGCTAGTTTATTTCCATTTTTGTTTGTAAGCATATTTTAGTATTTTACAGTAATGAAATGAAGTATTATTTTTGTTGCATCTCTATATGTATGGCTATATCTGTAATTTGTTGAGTTTCTGTTTAAATCTAGATTTGTGGTATCAGAGCGGTCTGTTTTTTTCTATGTTTTTCTTTGCATGTCCCCAACGAGGTGATATAAGGAGTTAGGGATTGAACCGGTCAAACCTTTGCAAGACCAGCCTCACAAATCTGGACGGCCTCCCATGGCAAATGAAAAGAAAGATGAGGGGGCAGTAGATCCTATGAAAATCTTGCTCACAGAGACCCTCGAGCGACAAAGGAACGCGATGATGGACAACTTTTCCCAGATCCATCAGCAGCTACCCAAGGACAACACATCTACTTCCAGCAGCTACTCTGGAAGCACCACACCCTTTAAGGTACAACTTAACTTTGACATTCCCATATTTTAGGGTCAGATAGATGCAGATGCCATAGATAAATGGTTAAATCTACTAGAAGGGTATTTTTCTGTTCATGATTTTTCTGACCGGGAAAAGATTACTTTCTCTCTTCTCAAAGTCGCCCCCCACATCAAGGACTGGTGGGAAACCTAGTGCGAGTAGAAGGATGAAAGTACGACCTCACTGTTTTCAGTTGCACCCACTTGGAATTCATTCCACACTACCATCAAGGAGTAGTACTACCCTGTCAGAAGCTATGAGGATCAACACATAAAGTGGACCACGCTGCGGCAGGGAAGGAAACAAGACATGTCGAAGTTTACCAATATTTTCCATACCCTTCGCACAAAGTTGGGTATCAAGGATTTGGAGAATCATTTGGCACTCAAATACCACAGCTACCTACACAAGTACATCCAGGAAGAAATAGAATTCCTGAACATCTCCTCGCTCAGCACGGAAAACCAATATGTCATTAAGGTCAAGAAAAAGTTTAAAAAGAGGAAGCGAGACTTTGGATCTACGAATCCGAAGCAAGGGAAAGGTGCCCCAAAACTGCAAAACAAAGGACAAAGCCAAGGTGGGGCGGCCCAGGACAACCCGCCAATGCTGCAAGTAAAGAACAGCGCCGCGAAGCCGAAAAAGGACACGGGAAAGTGGTGTGAGTTCCATAAGAGCTCCACTCACAACACAAGTGAGTGTCAAACCAAGCAGTCACTAGTGGCCAAGCTAAGGGTTTCAGAATCAGATGCATGTTCTGACTCTGGGTCAAAACCTGACAAGGGGAATGACAAAGGGAAGAAGATTATCAATGCGGAGCCCAATGCCACTGTTGCTACCACGAAGATCCAGAAGGAGCAACCCAAAGATCCAGAGGAGGAGGAGCATCTCTTCCACTCCTAGATGTGGGTAAAAGGCTCCCCGCTACAGTTCATTGTTGACAGCAGGAGCTAAAAGAACCTCATTTCGGCAGAGGTCGTGAAGCGGTTGGGCTTACCGACAACAGTACATCCACAACCATACACCATCAGGTGGCTTCACCAAGGACAGAATCTTCGTGTAAGCCAGTAGTGTCACCTTCCATACAACATCAAGCCCTTCACAGATGAGGTGTTGTGTGACGTTGCTCCCCTTGATGTTTGTGATGTATTATTAGGACAACCATACTTGTGGAAGTGACATGTTGTGTATGAATCAAGGCCCCGTGTGGTTATCGTTGTTGTGGGAAATAAGCTGTATAGGATACCATAGGTAGCACCACCTATCGCCATTTCTTTGGTTACTGCAAAACAATGCAGTAAGCTCATTTCCAAAACAGGGAAATTTGTTTTCCTGAAGATACGCCCTCAAGGAAAGAAGAAGATGGTGGCCATGACCTCTAGACAGGGCCCTTCCGCATGACAACTACAAATGGACAAGGTTGTGGAGGAGTACGAGGACATCTTCACCTCCCTCACAGAGGTTCCTCTACACTGTCAGGTCAAGCACTCCATTGATCTGACCCCAAGTGCGTTGTTGCCCAATGGACCAATCTATCGATGCTTTGTTCTGGAGAACGATGAAATCAAGAGGCAGATTTAGGAGTTGCTGCAGAAAGGTCACATCCGTCCAATTTCATCGCCCTGTGGGAGCCTGATCGTGTTGGTAGAGAAGAAGGATGGGACTTGGAGACTCTGTATTGACTATCAAGCGTTGAACAAGATCACTGTCCGTAATAGGTACATGATCTCATGGATTGATGACCTCCTGGACCAACTGAAGGGGGAAAAATATTTCATCAAGATCGATTTTAGTCAAGATATCACCAGGTACCAATCGAACCCTCTGATGTCTGGAAGACTGCCTTCAAAGCCAAGGGGGGCCTTTTCGAATGGTTGGTTATGCCTTTCGGATTGACGAATGCTCCTGCAACCTTCATGAGCCTAATGGATGACATCTTGCGGCCATTCACCAACTCATTTGTAGCAGTATACTTGGATGACATCTTGATCTTCAACCAGAGTTGGGAAGAGCACGTCCACCACATCCGACAGGTTCTCCAAACACTGCAGTGACACAAGTTATGTGCCAATTTGGAGAAATGCACTTTTAGCATGACCCAAGTTCAGTATCTCGGATTCATTATTGATGAACGGGGGGTGAATGTGGATCCATCCAAGATCCACGTCATTCGGGATTGGCCATCTCCAACCACTCTGACATAGCTCTGCAGCTTTCTAGGTCTTTAAGTATGGGGGTTTACGTAGTGCATTTTATTAGATATCATTTTTGGGATTCAACTGCGTTAAGTAAGTCATTCACGTATGACCATTTCCATGAGAGGTAGTCGTAACTGACTAATTTCTCGTGATTTTTGAATAGTTCACTTAGCATTCATTGCATCGGGTGATGCTCATAGGGGTGAAGAAGTGGGATTGAAACTAGTGAAAAGTGGAGAACGAATCACATAGCATCACTCATCACTTCCGGGGCTTGCAC
Source organism: Pinus taeda (assembly GCA_000404065.3). NCBI lineage: Eukaryota > Viridiplantae > Streptophyta > Pinopsida > Pinales > Pinaceae > Pinus > Pinus taeda. Next base: position 233 of record APFE030071022.1, on the reverse strand, counting down.
CCGGTAACTAGGACTTCCCAGGAGGTCACCCATCCCAGAACTCCTCTGGCTCAAGCGCGCTTAACTGTGGAGTTTTTCCCCACAATCAAGCCCACTTAGCTTGCTACCGCATTTGCAAAACCTTAGCAAGTATTGTGCCTCATGAACCATTCAAGTAGAGATCCCTTGACTCTTTTTGAATTGAAGTATGGGGGTCTACGTAGTGCATTATATTAGATATCATTTTGGGATTC
>APFE030071019.1:61918-77167 GCA_000404065.3 Pinus taeda | reverse complement strand
ACTTATGGTTTTGTTCATGATTTTCGCACATGGTTTTGGACGCGATGGTTTTCGATCCATGATTTTGGACGCGATGGTTTTCGGTCCATGGTATTGGATGCTTCGGCATGTATAAATATGTATTGTAACATTGAAAGGAACATAATGAAAAATCAAGCTAGTAGTCCTGGTTTTGAGATCCAGGGGAAAATCTCTGTGTATATGTGTTTTATGTGTTATGCTCTCACATTGTTTATTTTCTGTGTTTTAAAATTCATATGCAGGTAATTTCTGTACAGGGTTAAAACCTACATGTAGAATAGCCAAGTGGCTCTAGTTTCTTGAATAAATTGGAGAATATCATTGTCGCGTAAGCAGTCCTATAGGTCTTGTGGCACCCTTTTCCAGGTCATAATAATTGCCTCCTCCTGCACTTCCGATGTTGGTTGGTGTTGTGGTGGTGCCCTGGCTAGATGTTGGATCAACCAATGAATTATTGCTTATAATAGTACTAGCGAAAGGATACCACAACCAGAAAGCCAATAGCCTTACCTACCACCCGCTAGCCTAATCCGGTGATCCAATGCACAGGGAAGATCCATAGATGTACACACATCAGAATCAGATTGACCAACAAATGTAGAGTCATAGGCAGAGGCCAAAGTGCTGGAAATAACATAAATACCAACAACAAAATCTAGGACACCTACAGTAGCAAGTTAAGCATCACCAACAAAGATGGATGCTATAGATCCAGTTAACCTGTATGGAAACAAGATCTCAAATGAAATTCGTATTGCAAGAATGAAGAATGAATAATGAGCACATACGTTCAATAAATTTATCTTTGTCGCCATACAAAAAGAGTTTATAGATCTACATTAGGTAAAATAAGTCTCCCCATACTGCAATTTCACAATATTCTACCATTGTTTCTCTAGTAGCTCTAACACTAAGAACTTCAAACCAAATTTGCAGAAATAAGAATTATATTCTTAAAGATAATAATATTTATCATTAAAGTGCTTAAAATTGGAGTGAGCTAAGTCATTAAAGTGCTTAAAAAAATAAAAATAAAAATACCTCCATGGACCATGTGGGCCCTCCATGAGTGCCACGTGTCTCACCTTCTTCTCCATAACATAACATGCAGGGTGTAAACGATTCCACTTAACATTGTATCATAATAATATGTCTTCTAATATGTTAATATGTCAATACAGGAGGCAAAAGATGTCAATATGTCAATACAAGAGGCAAAAGATGTCAATATGTTAATACAAGAGGTAGAAGGATAATCTAACTACCCACTACAGGTGCACCAATTTCAACTTCATGGCCTTTTGCGCTTTGTCTCATCAAGCCTTAAAGATATGCCTAGTGGAGTAGGTGACCCATGGATAGAGCTTGAAGTAAGAATAGATAACCCTACCCTTGCACTAGATTCCAATTTCTACATATTGTTAAGCTACAGTCTGGGGTTGTTGGAATGTAGGGTTTCATCAATGGGAGACGCCCATGGTGATACTGATTATTTTCCTATGAATATTGAAGGGAAAAATTCACATTGAAAGGAGAGCTTGTAGTTCCAAAATAAAATAGCAGAGATGAGCAAAAATAGTAGCTTCATTGATGTAGAGAATGTGAGTAAAGTAGGGTTAGGGTGTGGAATAGCCATTGCAGTTGGGATTCTGATACTTGTTTCTACAATCATGTTGGCATCTTATGTGTGTGTGCGAGTGCAAGGAAGAGGTTATAAGAATGACAATGGGATGCCCAATTTTATCCCCTACATTGTCCCAGGTTGAGGAGGAGATCGAAAGAGGTAACCTCAAACCACTTTTAGTTTAGTAGCTAGCCCTACTGAACCAGAGAGGAATCTCTCTAAGGATTTCTCAATTAATAACTGGAAAAGACATGGATTTTAGGCTAGATGTATATGTTCTATTTGAATTTTTGGAAATTTAGGGTTTTTAGGTAGCTGGACTAGGGAATGAGAGCAAGTAATTAGGTCAAGGTATCAAGTTTGCAGTAGTAGGCATGAAAAGGAGCTAGATAACAATGTGTTGTGGTGAACTTAAGATTTAGTCAATGTAGTATAGGTTTGAAAGTTTAAGAAATCATAATGAGCATGTATTAGCATGAATTCATTAATCTAGAAGAAGAGATACATAAACATGATTTTCCACATAAACAGAGCTTTGAATCTAAGAATTCTACCTATATGACTGTAAGGAAAACCATAAGAAGAAATAAAATCATGTTAAGAGAAATGAATTCATCAATAAGAAACTGATATGTAAGGAAAACAACACCACCGACTCACTAAACAAGTATTCCTGAAAAATAACTACAATTGCTCCTTGATTAGCTGTATGAAAACACAAGGTACAAGTCTCTCCAAAAAGTCCAACCCTTCTCATTGAATGAGAAAACATACATATAGACTCAAACCAACCATTTCCCCACCTTCAGGGGTTAAATCCTTGAGTGGTGGAACAGTTCTCAAGAATCTCTCAACCAACAAGAGAGAGTGAGAAGGTCAAACACACACTCTTCTCTTAGACTTTCATTTGAGTTTTGCTTCATTTATGAGGCCTAATTAAGCACAAAAACAACCTATCATGCTAATTAATTCAATAATTACATCGTCAAGTCTTTAAAATATCAAAATTACATCATAAAAACAAGATCTAGCGAAAATGAAGTGAAAAAGACAGGTACAGGTATAAGTGTAGCGCCATCTTGAAAGCAGATTTTGGAAGCCTTCCAGAAGTAAAATTTGAAAAGTAAGAGAACGGTCAACTATAAGTTTCTATCTAGTTTCCATAACAACTTGAAGTTTTGGAAATGACCCATGGGAAGACCTTCAAAAATCGATTCTCTCGAGGTGACTCTATAAGCGCAGTTCCTGCTTCAGAATAGTGTCAGAAAGTGACTTTTTCACTTGTTTTTTGGCCTTTTCTCCTAACTAGTTTGTTAACATGCCTCAAAAAGTAGATATATGAGATCCTTAGGGCAATATCTATCCAGGTATATAAAGTTTTTGACATTTGGAGCTTTGAGATGAAAGCGTAGCGCCAAGGCGCTGCGCTTAAAACTTTCACTATGTTTTTAAAATAGTAAAAAATCACCAAAATTTTGAAAATGACAAAAATTTATCCAAATTTCTCAAAATTTCTAAGTGAAGGTATAAATATGATATGATATTCCATGAGGGAGGCCTCAACAAGTAAATCAAGCTTCTCCTTGTCCTTTTGGCCAGTTAGGTTTTCCTTGAGTTTCCTCTTCAAATGCTTGATTCTGACTTGAGATACTTTGTTTCTTGTGTAGTAATGCATAGCCATATGCCTCTAAAAGTTATTGTCCCTGTTTTCCTTCTTAAGGAGCTTCTCCAAGTGTTTATTTACCTTATCAAGCCAATATATCCTATCTTCATTGATTTCTCTAGTGATTAGGTCATCTACCATAATATATTCTTTTAGTGGAGAAACCTCTTTTTGTAGCTCAAGGGCTTTATTAGATGCTCTAGTTCTTGGTCTCCCTGATGTACTTTGTTTTTCTTTACCTTTTGACACTTTGATTTCAGCCACTACTTTTCCCTTTACATATTCCTTCTTTGAAATAGCTGCTTGTTTATCTTGAATCATTTGGTTCACTTTCAATTGCATATTCTCTTGTTGCAGGCATGCTTTTAGAGCATTTGCCTCTACCAATTTTCCTTCCAATCTCTTGATCCCAACCTCCTTATCCCTTATGATCTGGTCTTCAATTCTGACCTCATATCCTTTCTCCATAGCTGACACATTTGTACCCAGATGAGAGGACTCCTCATGTTGTGATAAGACTATTTGTTTACTTGTTGAAGGCTTGGCCCTTTCAACAATCCCTTGAGAAAACACAACCCTATCACCTCTAGAATATGTCTCAGACACTTCTGCCCTGTCTTTCCTCTTGGTTGGTCTGCTTGAAGAAGAAACCTCTTGCTGCACTGGCGAGCTTGAAGGTGTTGTTTCATCACTAGACCTAGTTGAAGAAGATGGAGGAAAAGCTGAACTTGAAAAATGGTCCCAAGACATATTTGGCTGTGCTAATTGATGACAAACTAGCACTTTTACTAAGCCATGATGAAACAAACTAGTATGATGATTCTCTCCTAGATTTTGTACCTTTTCTGCCATTTTAATCAAACTTTTGTACAAGTAATAGGACACTTTGATTAGTTATATACCGGTGAAATGCATCAAAAGTTTCATGTGGTACTTATATAGCCTTGAATACCTACCTTCACATGTGAAATACTTCATGATCATTTTCATGACAGGGGTATACCTTTCCAACAAATCCCTGAATGGAAAAATATATGTTGGAGGTGCTTTGTATTGTGCCTATAGGTACATCTTGTAGATTTGAAGGTCAAGGTCTTCTCTTTTGAACCAGATTTATCTAGTGTTTGGAATCCCTGTAGTTGCGGAGATAAGTTGCCTTGAAATAGTGAATTGAACTCTTGATATGGTCACTTTGTCCTTTTTAAGTTTGGTGGCAAAAGCACTAGTCAGTGGTCATGATACTTCAATTCTTCAACTCTCTAACAAAATGTAAGGCAGCCTGCATCTTCAAATGATTTCATAATGAAGGGAGATGATAAGACCTCATGGGTTGAGGCAGGTTCATGTCTGATGACATGTCCCCCCCTATAGTTCCTTTGTTGAAAGGTTCCAGATTCCATCTCAACACTTAACTCTTAGGATAGAAACTAGTGTTTTGACTGTGGGAAAACATGGGATTTTCAATAGCTGTGAGGGAGTTTAGGGAAATTAAGGGGATAGGGATATAAAAAAATTCCAAGAAAATTTTGGGGGATAGTGAGGGAGTTTAGGAAGCTAGGGAAAGTGGAATTACAAGAATTGGGTGAGTGGAAGATTTCTAAATGAGGAAAACACAGTCCTGTGGTTGAGAGGGTGCAATATGTCTAGGGTTTAGGTGAAATTGATGTGTTTTGGGAGTGGGTTTAGGAGGGTTTGTTTAGGATGAATGATGGTGTAGAATCAAATGGATATAAGTTTTAGCAACAATTTGACATGAAAAGGATGAAAACCTTGCTAACTACATTCAAAAACCCTAGGAGGTAGATATGAGCCATAATAAGCATAACTGAGAGAAATGAAAGAAGATTGAACCTTAAGATAGACCACCAACCTATCTTAGCAGTAGAAAAATGTTAACATGATGGAGGAAACCGTTGCAAGAGGCTCGCAACCTTGGAGAGACGATGGAGCAGCTACCTGGTATATGCGTAGCAGAGACAGAGTTATTTGCGTAGCACAGTTTGAGAACTCGAGTTATGGATGCAAAAAACTCTTGAAGTATGACATGATCGCCTTGATTGGATGAGATGGAGTGTTTGAAAGTGAAATGGGAAAATGGGGAGTGAATGAGAGTGAGTGATGACCCTTTATAAGTGGAGAAAAACCATTTTCCCTTTACAAAATGATAGTGGACCCACCATAACAGTTATACTTGGACTTGACACTTTAGTTTTATGATTTTATGATGGTATTTCATTTGAGAAAATGAAATAAAAAGCATGAATCTAAAACCTTGGTTACCAAGTTGATCTCTACTATTCCTCATAAAATGAAATTTAATGGTAAAAAGACCAACTTTCAGGAATTAAACCTAGTGACCTAATGGTGACCTAACATAGGTTTATTAGGTGAATTATGAACAAAATGATTATGGGAATCTACTAATAATGATTTGACTTGACCAAGATAGTTTCCTTTGACCATGAGACTGAAAGGAATAGTAGAGATCGACCTTCCTAACCGATGATCAAATTTTTATTGAAAAACTTTATGAAAGTAAAAATTTGACCTAAAACCCTAAAAATAACTATGTAAAAGCACATTTGATCGCTGGTGACTGACATGATTGACAGGCACTAACATTGGCTCCAGCTAGGGATGGCAGCTCCTTGTAGGTGTCAAGAACACCGTAGACCAGGTAGCCTTATTCATTGGGCGATGGAGGCAAAAAGCCATAGACTCGACTCAAACTGAAAATTGACTGACCTACTTACTTTGATAAAGTGAACTATCTTGACTCTAAAAGAAAAAGAAAATCAGTAACTAATCAAAGAAGCCTTATGGCCTTCTCCTCGGGCTTCAAACTCTTATGATAGCCACTTGACACTTGAACATAAAAAGTAAACTGGTAAATATAATGATGGCGAGAATTTGTAGAAATTTATTCAAGTATGGTAGTGCTTGAGAAGCCTACCATTGATCGCTCCTCCTGAATAATCTACCCCATTCATCTCCTCCAATAGAAAAGAATTCTTTCCTCTAAAAGCTGAGATTCAGATGGTCCTTTCCATAAGTTTTCAAACTTGCCATGTTTTCCCTTTTCTTCATTTCTAGCATCCCAACAAAGAACCACATCTCCCAGATTGAAATTGTCTTCTTTTGTCTTACGATCATAGATCTTTTTTATTCTTTCCTAAAATTTATAATTATTTTGAAAAATTTCCTCCCTAGTTTGTTGTAAATGGATCATCTAATTTATCCTTCGCTACATATTATTTGTTTTTTTGTCCATTTCCTACAGAATTTTCATGACCAGAACAACAAGAGATGAAGGAAAAACAATGGTCAACCCCGTACACCAACTGAAGAGGAGACATACCTATGGATTTCTTAGTACTAATTTTGTCCACCCATAAAGCATTAATGAGATTTTTGTCCCAGTTCTTCTTATTGACTTCTAAAACTTTCTTGATGATGCTGATCAAGGATTTGTTGGATGATTCAATGAGACCATTCCCTTGTGGATGATACGCAGTGGAATGTCCCAATACAATATGATACTTTGCACAAAATTCCACCATCTTCTTTGACTTGAAAGCGACAACATTATCAGTGATTATCTTCTACGGGCAGCCAAATCTAGACAAGATATTAGATTCAATAAACTGAATGATAACAGAGTCAATAGCTTGCTTGGTTGGGATTGCTTCAATCCATTTTGTAAAATAGTTTGTGGCTGTCAAGATCCATTTGTGTTGTGCTGATGATGAAGGATGGATCTTGCCAATGAAATCAAGACCCCATTGCTGGAAAGGGGCTGTGATTGAAATGGGTTGCAAGGGTAATGTCAAGAAAATTTGGGGGGATAGTGAGGGAGTTTAGGAAGCTAGGGAAAATGGAATTACAGGATTTGGGTGAGTGGAAGGTTTCCAAACAAGGAAAACAAAATCCTGTGGTTTAGAGGGTGCAATATGTCTAGGGTTTAGGTGAAATTGATGCGTTTTGGGAGTGGGTTTGATGGAGGGTGTTTAGGAGGGTGTATTTAGGATAAATGATGGTGTAGAAGCAAATGGATATAAGTTTTAGTAACAATTTGACATGAAAAGGATGAAAACGTTGCTAACTGCATTCAAAAACCCCGGGAGGTAGACATGAGACATAATAAGCATAGCTAAGAGAAATGAAAGAAGATTGAACCTTAAGATAGACCACCAACCTATCTTAGCAGTAGAACAATGTTAACATGATGGAGGAAACCGCTACAGGAGGCTCACAACCTTGGAGAGATGATGGAGCAACTACCTAGTATATGCGTAGCAGAAACAAAGTTATTTACGTAGTATAGTTTGAGAACTCGAGTTATGGATGCAAAAAACTCTCTTGGTATGAAAAAATCACCTTGATTGGATGAGATGGAGTGTTGGAAAGTGTAATGGGAAAATGGGGAGTGATGACCCTTTATAAGTGGAGAAAATCGATTTTCCCTTTGCAAATGATAGTGGACCCACCATAACAGTTATACTTGGACTCGACACTTTAGTTTTATGACCTTATGATGGTATTTCATTTGAGAACATGAAATAAAAAACATGACTTTAAAACCTTGGTTACCAAGTTGATCTCTACTATTTCTCATAAAATGAAATTTAATGGTAAAAAGACCAACTTTCAGGAATTAAACCTAGTGATCTAATGGCGACCTAACATAGGCTTATTAGGTGAATTATGAACAAAATGATTATTGGACTCTACTAATAATGATTTGACTTGACCAAGTTAGTGTCCTTTGACCATGAGACTGAAAGGAATAGTAGAGAATGACCTTCCTAACCGGTGATCAATTTTTTATTTAAAAACTTTTTGAAACTAAAAAATTGACCTGAAACCCTAAAATAACTATGTAAAAGCACATTTGATCGCCAGTGACTGAGATGACTGATAAGCACTAACACCCAACAATGCAATTGTTGTTCCTCAGTCTTCATCTATGTCTGTTAATGAGGAAACTGCCATTAATGTCAGTGAAATAAGTTACAGTGGAGAATGGAGCTCCCCATGTATGGGGGGACGGTTGGGTTTGGACCAAAAGACAATAGACTTTTATCCAAAGATAGTATTCTCCAAACACCAGAAGCTACCTCACACTTGTCAGGATACATGGTGTTCTATATGGTGATGGGTGCTTGTTCAATTGAGGAAGCACAACGAGCAAACTTCGAGGAAGAGCAATGAGTAGACTTCAATTGAGGAAGCACAATAAATAGACTTCGATTGAGGTAGTGAGCAGACTTAGATTGAGGAAGCGCTGCAACATTCAACTTCAGCAACATCAAAAAAGGTAAGAGAGCTAGTTGCCACATCATTTTCTTTGTAGACTTCATTAACTAGAGAACAAGGCATAACAACATCAAGTAAACTTTGGAAGTGTGTGCAAAATAGAAAGGGAAGGGTATTTCATTTTGAACTATATTTCTCTCATACAGAGCGTCGAACTTACCTCATAAGGATTGCAGGGAACTTCGTCGAGAAATACAATGCTTCTTGAATAAAGGAAGTTACATGCCTTCACAGGTGGTAGTCATACAAGGCCATGTTGTGTGTAAAACCGCCATGTACTCTAGCCAGTGACGTGCTTTGACTTGGTGTGACAACGTTGTGGTCTAGCTAGTGATGTGCTCTGGCATGGCCTGATAGCACTGTTGCCTTCTGCTTATCAGAGAAGCAAATGATCACACCTAGTATATTTCTATACAACCATTATATTTCTATACCACCATGTTCTTGATCAACATTTAATGCCGTCTAGTAATGGTAGCATTAGTTTAGGTAACATCTAATCGTTTGAAAACCTGAAACAAATAAATAATTATAACTTATTCTTTTGCCTTCCCGCCTTGGGAAGAGGCCAAATAAGATGGCGAAGTACACCGCAACATGAAAAATTTCGTTATTTGTCGTTATTAGTGATAGTAACCAGCTCAAACCAGCTCAAATTAATGTAAACTGCCACCATTTTGATTACTAAAGTCCCAACCGTGCCTCAGTAGGGACTAATAAAGCCTTCCAAGTTTATTCGACAGAAGCACAAAATCGATCGATATCCTCTGTTGTGACCATTGAATTGAAAGAATAAAGCTATGGGATTTCCTTTCTTCATACATAAAGCCATTATTGTGCATTTCACAAAAGTCATAAACATAATTTAGTGTGATAGTTGCCGCTAGTCTATGAATATTAAGCAAGTTCTTGCAGGGCTTTAAATGCATATGGCGTTTTTGAAAAGCCATAAAATATGTAGGTGAATTTAATCTTATTGAAAAATCATAATAAAGTCATAAGTGACTTTATTATTAAAAATAGATGGATTTAATATTATTGAAAAATCTGATGTGAGTTGCTCTAGCGTATGGCTTTAAGTTTTTGGGAAGTCATAGAAAGATGTAGATGGCTTTAATCTTATTGAAAAGTCATAGAAATGATTTAGTGCGATGACTATGAACTGTTTGTGAGTATGACACGAGTTGATGCAGATTGTTAGAAGCCTAAAAAATGGGACAGGTTGGGAAATGATGTGAAGATTATTAAATAAAACCAGTGATATTATTTGACCAATGTTGGAGGTTGTTGACCTAAATTAAATAAAAAATTTCTCTAACACTTTATAGGTTAATTTATTATTAAGGGAATCAATGTCAATTCATATATTTAATGGGTAAATGCATTAAATGTTATTCGAACTCGTTGAAACCCCTTGTAGAAATCACATGTCAAGTCATGATGGGAACTTTATACCTTTAGCTTGTTAATCTATATATTGAGCAATAAAATGTTCATTTGATAGCCAATCAAATTGTAGAAAAATGAACTAAAATATTGTCAAAAAATACTAAATTTGAATGTGCAAAGTTAAACTATGCAAATTTTACAATTTTTTTTAGTGAGCCCCAAACTAATATGGGGTTGACCAAAAATTCAAAGAAATATCCTACTTCCTGTCGTAAGAATTGATTGAGTTTTTACTTTTAAAAATAAAGTCTCTAAAAATATTGGATTTTTCTACTCATTGTTTTTAAATTTGGAAGATAATGGATTCAATGCTAGGTTCAAAGACAATGGATTCAATGCTCTACTTTTTCCATAGTTATGTTAGAGTCATTCCCAAAATTTCCTAAACATGTTTATCCACTTCCCACATTTCTCAAAGTTTACAAATGAGAATGAAAAATTTTCATATCTGCGATTTGGGACAACCTTTTTCATTGCCCCTCTAGTAAATGCCAATGTGAATTGTAAATTCATGTACATATTGTCAAAATGTAAACAATGACTGGGTTGAGAGGAGTAGACAAAAATGTAGAGGTATGAGGAAGACTTCGTTGGGAGGTGATTAAACTTAGGCCATTTCATTTAATGTGCTATCAGTTCCTTGAGTGGGTTTAATGGCCTGCACAATAGGTTGGGAGGTTAAGTATGGGTTTCCTTAGAGAAGGAAAATCCCCATACCACCTATGCCCTCGAGGGGGTCCATGTGGATATTGGTGGCCACTTAGCTATTCCACTTGGAACCCAACACTATTTTTGATTAGTTTCCTATTTTTTTAGCGTAATTTCCTATTTCGACAATTTTCTATTTTTGGCAGTTTTGGGTCGTAAACTTCCAGAGCCGTTTTATGGCCATAAACAATGTTTTTTGGGGAAACGGGAACACGTGAGTCTTAAATAGATGTTTCTAATCGAAAGTTGTTGCCCTCAGATATAAATTTCTATTGGGATATCATGCACACCAAACGAAGATCGTATGCCAAATTTACGACCCCGAGAAGTTGACATTCCAACTAACCCCATCGGGGCCCATACCTTTTGGCGCTTCATCTCCTAGGGTTAGGTTTTTGGATTTTTAGGATTTCTCAATGTTTCTTCATGGTTGTTGAGTCCCATTTTTCTCACTTTTTGATAGCCTCCTAAGACCTTGCTACCCCCATTTTGAACTCTTTTTGATTCCTAACTACTCCTATTTCGCCTATATTACCTAAGTTTTGACCAAAAGGGTGTTGTGTGCTCACGGTATGCAAATTATCTTAATAAGTATTATTTTACCTTGTTCTTAAGTTTTTCTTGAAGTTAATTGTTTCCTAATTGAATGATCAAGTTTGACTGATCAAATCTTATGTAGATTAGTCATGATTTGAAGCAGTTCTATGATTTCCTGCAGACAACCGTGGTCGTTGAGTCCTACAAACACTCCGCGATTTCCTGTAGATGCAGATTTCCTGTAACCGCTCAGAGTTCCTGCAGTAGAATCAGTGGTTGGATATGTTCCACTTAGTTTCAAGAAGAACGGGAACATGAGTTTAATGAGGAAATCCACCTACATGGACGCTATCCTACTGGCTGCCTCAAATTCATCATTGAAACCGCCCAGATCTTTAGTCCTCTTTTCGATGGCTATATTGGGAAAAAGCTCCAAGCAATGTAACGAAACTAGTTTGATCCATTCTTTCAGTCATGGATCAAACTCAACAGAGCTATTTTGTCATTCTGTTTAGTTATTGATAGCAAGTAGTTACAACAAAGTAGTTTTCCTAATTCAATCAAACATATGCCTTTGAACTTGTATAAATTTTAGTATGTTTCATTTGAAAGGGGGCTAGTTGGTCAAACATATCAGACTTGTGCTTCTCTGTAATAATTTTCAGGTTAATATAAAGTTATATGTTCTATTTATCTCCTAGTGTAAACTCCTTCAATAGTAGAGGGGTTGTGAGTAAGGGAGAGCCCCCTTTGCTCACAACCCCATTAGTTACAGTATTTGTGTTTCTATTGATTATTTTTATGCATTAGTAAGTTATTTGCACAACTAGTGTTTCTCTTTTCTAAATTTTAGTAGCATATGTGAAATGGTTGGATGGAGAAGTTTATTTGACAAATGTGTTGGAATCATTTAATCAGGTTTTAGCTTCTTGATTTTTATGACTGTTCGTTTGGTCTTTTATCTTTTCTGATCAACATCAGCAATATCAAGAGTTGCAGGGGGTGACTAGATCCACTCAATAGCCTTTTCTGCCAAGTGTTGATACATAAAAGAGACATTAGAGTTGTGTGTATGAATGGTTTAATTAGAAAATCACTTAAGGTATTAACTTGCATATATTTTGCGCAACATCTCACAAGCTTACCTACCCTTGGTTGATGATTTATGTTTGTCAAATTATAAGTCTATAATTTGCCCAAACATTTTGGCGTTGTTGCCGGGGAGGTGCCAAGGATGATACTGAAAGTGTTTTAGTATGATTTCTTTTTGTTTGAGTTTTTCAGGATTGGGGGAGTCAAAGTGGTAAGACATGGGGTAAGGCTTATGCACCTGCAGAGATCAAAATTTGTCAAAGCCATGTCTTGATTGTTTGGTAAGTAGAAGTTTTAAATTTTTTTTTAGGGGCCAACATAAATTCTCAAGAATTTTTGGTGGTGGTGTGAGCACCACTTCGTTCACTAATAAACAAATAGGGAAAAAGAAGTTTGCAAAGAACAAGGGGGAATCTAAACCAAGGAACGATAGTTTTGAATAGGGATCAACAACTAATCCTAAGCAGAGCAATACCCCCACAATGGATAAGAATCTTTCTGACAGAGAATCCTCTGTTGTTACTCATCAACAATCTCCTCTTACCAGGAGGACATCGTCTTTTCTTAGTGGTCATCTTGAAGAAGAATTCCTCTTCAATCCTATTCAAGAACCAGAATTCCAGGCAGCTGACTCCGAAGGATTCATAGTTTACCAAGGTCCCACTCCTTTTTGGTTTAATATGGCTCATTTGGAAGGTAATGGTACTACAGATGGGGACTATCATGAGAAGGAAGGGGAACTATTTACATTCTAATTTCCTATCAAGGATTCTATTTGGACCAGTCAGATGAAAAACATTCTTCCCTCTTCGTTGCCTAATTTTCATGGTACCTATAGTGAAGATCCCAATGCTTTCTTATTCAATTTTGATGTATTGTGTAGGAGCTACGATTACTCTTCAAATGCTCAAAAGTTAAAGTTGTTTCCTGCCACTTTAAAGGATGCAACTCTCAGATGGTTCATGGGACTAACTGCGAATACCATTTCAACATGGGATGACATGAAGAAGGTGTTCCTGAAAGTACCAGGATTATTGTAAGCTAGGGATATTAGGGAAGAAATATTTGGCATGACCTAGAAGGAGGAAGAAAGCCTGGAAGACTTCCTGGAAATATTCTAGTATAATTTGCAAAGATCCAAGATGAACCAGTTGAACAAGGTAACCCTAAGAACAATTTTACTGAGAGCCATAAGACCAGAATGTCTCGAGGTTTTGAACTTGATGGGAGCAGGTTATGTATCAAAATTAAGTTATGATGATGTGCGTGAGTTGTGTCGATGATATTCAAGGGGAAATTCTAAGGTTGGAAAAGGATCAGGAGATACCTCTTCTAGATTCACTAAATCAATTTTAGGGGTTGGTGTAACCAGATCTGAAATGGGAAACTTATTTGAAAATCTTAAAAGTGACGTTCTTAGCACTTTGTATTCATAGTTAGATATTTTACATGCTAAGAAAAAGTAGGAGGAAGTGGAGAAAGCCTTGGCTATATTCTGCTCTACGTGTAGGAAGAAACATCCCTTAAGGGAATGTCCCGCAGATAGTATAGAGGTATGCCGAATTTGTGAGGCTGATCATTCTACTGATCAATGTACTTCTCTTCCAGAGATTAAAGTAGCATATCTAGAAGATCAGGAAGTTGTCAATGCACTGTATGCAATGGCACCTCAAAAACCATGGCAGTCACATTCTACAGGTATGTCACAAGAACATTCTCCATTTCCTTATGCTCAGAATCAGATGTGGAACATTCCAATGCCCTAGCAGCTCTGACCTCCACAACAACCTTGGCAGAGGAATTTTCCTTATCCTGCTACATTAAATTACCCCCCTCATAATTTTTTCCACCATAATCCATGCCACAACAAATGGGCCAGCCACAACAGTAACAAATTCAGTTGCCTGCCCCACCAAATCAACCATGACCTACACAAATTCTGGCCCAGCTAGTATCCAATCCCAACAATAAAGCTGTCGAATCTACTCACAATATTGGAGTGGCCACCTATCCCACTTTTCCTACCTATTGTATTACACCACATCCTCTGTAGGAAATTTCTGTTCCTGTGCTACAGGAATTTCTTGTGTCACTGCAGGAATTTACTGTGTCATTGCAGGAAATCAAGCTCAGATAAGGAAAAGTGGTGTCTCAGCCCAGAAAAATCGAAGTGATTATAGAGGAAGACACTCTGAATACACATGCAGTATAAATAACTCCAAAACCAGCCAAACAAATCATTTTAAAGTCACAATAACCTTCCTCATCTCATACTGTCCAACCTCCTTCTCCCGATAGGTTGGAGATGAAAATAAAACAACCGGAGTTCGATCTTGTGTCTAAACTGAGAAACGTATGTGTTACACAACATTTTGTCACTGTCCCTGTTACCCCTCTCCCGCATCTTGGAGGACTCATTCCGGGACCTATGAGAAGTGACATGACCTGCAAACACTTGCATTGCATTCCCCTGAACATGAAATTCATTTGCCCTGAAGGCATCTCCTACTTAAAACCCCTAAAAATAGCCCTTTTTCCATTGGCGCAGTTCCATAGTGCACACCTCGTGCCAATGGGGGAAATCCTCCAAAGAGGGCGCGCTAGTTGGCGCTCTGTCACAGAGTCGCACTCGTGCCAACCATAATCAGTGGTGTTTTTTAACAAACAAACAACGGAAGATTCATCCTAACAAATTCTTGGACTGAATCTATCTTGAGTTGGGTGGTTTGGCTTCGGATTTCCATAGAGAGGAAGTGGTTTTCCACCTCTCATGGAAGCTTCTTTAGTGATAGAGCCAATCCCATGATTATTGTGGATGATCCCAACTCCCCTTCCTCCA
>APFE030071019.1:43059-61438 GCA_000404065.3 Pinus taeda | reverse complement strand
TTGGAACATAACGCACACTGTTTAGAGGTCTAGGCTAGAGACGTGCTCCAGCGTCGTTAAACCTAGTCACTTTTGTTTTCACTCAAGGTTGGGTGATTCCTCCTTCTGTGACTCAATAGTGGTCTAGTACGGAATTATGCTCCCACGTACCATTGAGTATATGGGGAGACCCCACTAGGTTATCATCCTTTATCCATAGGAAGCCGTGTCTGCCGCCTTACGACCCGTAATGCACCGAACATAACATTCGGGAAGATTGACTGCCGTAAGGAAAGTCCTTGGTTTTCATATGATTGCCAAGGTGTATATGCAGTTTTACGGATTGTTTGGTAAAACTTTTGCCTAGTTCTCCAGAGTAGTCACTTTTGATCCTTTTCGGACTCCCTAAAAGAAAAGGCTCATCTGAGCATTTGTCACTTCGGGCTCATTAAACATTCGAAGGCGACTACAGTCATATTTTTGTCCTTTTCTCGACTCTTTAAAGATGAAAAGGTCAAGTTATGTCCTTGTGTATTAAAATTTATTCGGCCACGTTCACATTTACCTTGTTAGATCTTGTTTGTGTTAGTTTGAGTAGGGTCCTTTCTCATTAATTTGCTGAGGATATTTTGAATCGAATCATCCTGGTGAAATCATCGATCCCGTATCCCGTTCCAAGTGACCAAGGGTCTCCTTCTTCTGCTGCTCCTGAGACAGCGGTTGGTAGTGGTACTCTCCCTGTTATTCTGAGTATCCAACCGCTGAACTCTCGCGCTCCAGAAGACGATTTTGACAATATCCATTGGAACCTTGTTTGGGATCCTTCCGAAGAGGATACTCCTTTTACTCCTACTGGTGTTTTGGTCCCAATGTCTTCCTCTGATATGGATGACACATCCCTCATCGCGAGTGAAGCATCCGTTGCGACGAGTGTTGAAACTCCTATCTCGATCGAAACCCCACCCTTCAGTGTCACCCCTATCGGTGTCACGTTGCCCTTACGCTATAGGGCTTTGAGGGATGTTATGGGTTCTAGGAACTCCTCCTTGGGTACCATGTGGGATCGCAACATCACTCCCACTTCGGGATCTTTCATTCCTCAAATTCACAATACATCTGTCACTTCAGTCCCGACTATTCCAACTGTCTGTGTAGCTTCTTCAACGCCTGTTGTTAGTGCCGTTACGACATCCTTGATTGTGACCATTATTGCCGGTCCGTCCCATGGTTCGGTAAATAGTGGCCAGTCGGTACCTACATCCGGAGTTGTTGATCCTACACTTAGTGCCCCACCTTCTTCTGGTTCCATTCCAGCAGGGGGGCATACGATCAGTATTTGCAAGCTATCCAGAATTAGGGCTCGCAAGGTCTAGTTCGTTACTATGATCCCGTAGGGCATCATCTTTATATTGGATCCTTGCCATCGGTTGAGGTCTCAGTCCCATTAAATGTTGCTTGGGGTACCACTCGTTACGGTGGTGGCCAAGCACCCCTTTCGGATCAAGGACTGCCTTATCAAGGACCACCTTATCAAGGTCAGTCGTCTTACACGCAACCTTCTTATGGGCAGCAGTATTACGGGCAATCTTATCCAGGGCAACCTGGAGGCCCACAAGGACAACCCTTTTAGGGATAACCTTTGGCCTATGGTGGTCCATCTTTTACTTATCTTGGGCAACCCTCTGGAAATCCAAGACAACCTTATATGCAACAAGGACAACCTGGGGTCCAGCAGGGATACCCTTCTGGTCAACCCTATGGAAATCCAGGACAACCTTATATGAAACAAGGACAACCTGGGGTCCAACAGGGATACCCTTCTGGGCAGGGCGGTCAGCCTTACGTACAACAAGGCCAACCCACTATCCAGTCTGGTCAACCGTCTGGACAAGTTGGTCAACCTCAAATTTAATCAGGCCAACCAACTGTCGAGTCCGCTCAGCCATTTGGTCCATCAGGACAACCCTCGGTTGTGCAAGGACAACCCAACACCCAACAAGCTCAACCTTCTAGGTAGGTGGGTCAATCTCAAGCTCAACCAGGATAACCTTCTGGCCAGGTGGCTCAACCCCAATCCTCTCAAGGACATCTTTCTAAGCCTGCTCAACCGGGCATGCAAATGGTTGTTGCTTCTCAAGCTCCACCCGGTTTCTAGCCCCAGGCTGGGCCCCAGACCCAAGCTGGTCTTCAAATGCAAGTTGATTCAATCTCAACCTCCTTATCAAGCGCAGCCTGGCCCCCAGGCTCAGTGTGGAGCCCAACAACCTTATGGTTTCCAGCAATCCCAGGGGCAAGCTCAGTTTGCCCCGTACCAAAATTATCAACAAATGCAGGTGACTCCTTATCAGAATTACCAGTAACAGTATGTTGCTCCTGCAGGTCAAGTTGGTAATCAATGGGGTGCTGGGGGGCAAATCCAGGGTCAGCCGTCCAGTTATGGCTATAACCCCTATGGACAAAATCCCTATGGACAGAACCCTTATGGGCCAGGTCCGTCCGGAAAAAATCAATGGGGGCAACCAACAACTGGTTGGAACCCTGGTGCTACCCCTTACCCATGGCCACAGATGTCCTTCAATCCTCAGTTACCCTTCTTAGCAACATTGGAACTGCCAGATGTGTCCGAATTGACTAATGATCCTATCCTTCATAATCCATTCTGGCCACCAGTTCCAACCAAGATTCCCGGTGATTGTCCCAAATTTGATGGCAAAGCTGGAGAAGACCCCCAAGCCCACGTTATGACTTATCATCTTTGGTGTTCATCAAATTCGTGGCTTGATGATTCAGTCCAGATCCGCCTTTTTCAAAGCACTCTCATTGGCTCTGCGGCTAAGTGGTATATTGAGCTAGCCCACAGATCTTTTCAAGATTTTAACTCGTTGGCAATGGCATTTTTAACTCATTTTCAGTTGCCAATTCAGTATGAGACGGGAACGCATCTCCTTACGTCTCTTAAACAGGACACGACCATGCACATCTCCGATCATATACATGAATGGAGGCGGTGTCGTCGTTTGATTAAGTTCTGGATTCCTGATCAACTCCTGACCGATTGGTTTACAACCTCCTTTATCCCTGTGATAGCACGAGACATTGCTATGGGGGCATGTGTAACTGAAGAGCAGGCTATTGCGCATGCTCAATACCTTGACTTGGTTTCTTCCCAGTCCGGTACTGATTATTTTCCTGACGCCCGGAATGTCCAAAACTTCGCCAAAGCCATCTTTTGACGGTGTCATTGGATCTGTAAATCCGTCCTCTAAGAAAAAGTCGAATGCTTCGAGCGAAAATAATTCTCAGGCTGTGTCTAATTCTGGTAATACTTCTGAGGTTAACGCTGTCCAGTCCACCACGGCGGATAAAGGCTCGAAAGGAAAAAAGAAGGGAAAAGGGAAAAATAAAGCTGTTCAACCTAAGCAGGATTCCCCTAAACCTCCACCCGAGGAAGGAGCCAAACGTAAACCCAAGTATCCTTGTCTTATCTGCGACGAGGATCACTACACCAAAGACTACCCAAGGCAGTCCGAAGTTAGTCGCTTGTTGAAGGGTGCTCCTGGGACTCCTGCGGTGCTGAAAGAACCTTTCCCCTCACAACAAATGCAAATGGTGGCTGACCCATCCCAATCCTCTTCTCCCTTTGGTTCTCAAGTGTTCATGGCTAGAACGATTCCCGTTCACATTACTACTCGAGCAAAAGAATATCCGTCACCTGACGGGAAAGAGCCTGAGGTTCCCTCAAGCACTCCTCTGCCTAGTTCTGGTCTGCTCCATATCGAGAGACCTAGCACTGAGACATCTATTCGACCCCCTCCTAAAGGTGTACTCTGGATATTTTCTTACAACCCTAATGCTCGTGCTGCCCAACACTACAACATCGTTGAGGACTTAGCTCAGGCTCCATCATCTATGTCCGCTCTAGAAGTTCTCACGAGCTACCCCCCCAGAGGAAGTCCTTGCTATGGGCCACCGGTGGCATCGACCCGGCCGACTCGGATTTGATTACTTTTGATCTCGAGAGCCTTGTACCAAGACTGCCTCACCAAATTACCTTCCTTATCCAGGTCATCATCAATTCTAAAATGATTCATCGTACGATTATTGATGAAGGCGCTTCAACTTGCATTATGTCTGTTGCTTGTTGGAAGGCTATTGCTTCTCCGACTTTGAGTCAGTCTCCTACAACCCTGGAAGCCTTTGACAGGAGAGAGTCTCGCCCTTATGGTATCCTCCAACGCTTGCCTATTACTTTGGAAGGGAATACTGTCGAAGTGGAAGTTGAAGTCGGTAATGCTAATCTACCTTAGAACCTCCTTTTGGGCCGAAGCTGGACATATGCCATGTGCGTCATGGCTTCATCTCTATTTCGTGTCATTCGTTTCCCTCATTAGGGGAAATTGTCATAGTGGACCAGCTCTCTTTCTTCGCTTCCTCTTCCAAAGGCAACGTGCCTTTTGTGGAGCATACCTCCCTTCCATCAGAGAGTGTGGGAGCTGGGCTCTTTAAAGATCCTGCCCTCATGGGTGTCTTTTCACTCCTGCCTCCGAACATCGCTCCTATCAATATGATTTCGGTTCGCTACGATCCTTGGGTTCTCCCCCCCATTGACCAGATAGAATCATGGGGCGATGAGATGCCGTTGAACCCGCCGAGCTCAACTACGTCGAGATTGTTTCTGTATCGGCCTCTCCTCCCGAATCTGCTTCTTTGAGCAGAGCTCTTGACTCGTATTCTCATTCCCCTTGGCTTGGAGACTATGCTTTTTCGGATCCTTTAAAGGAAACATTTCCTTCTTATGAAGCCATTATAGAGAATATGTCTCTCGAGGAACCCCCTTGGTCCCATCTTCACCATCATTCCTCGTTCCTCCCTACCCATCAGGAAATGCTTGCCTGTCTCGAGCGGTTTGCTCATTGTCTCCCTGCACAACCCCTTCAGGCACCCATCAAAGTATATCAAGTGTCCTCTAAAGGGAACATGGGAAACATCACGCAAACCCAACCGATCGACATCTCTGTTAAACCAGGGATTGTCGAGCATATCCATGTTAGAGTAACTTGCACTCCTGAGGAAATTCAGCTTTATACTGGTTTTTTTCGCGAATTTCAGGACATTTTTGCTTGGTCTTACGAAGAAATGCCCGGCATCGACTCAAGTATTGTGGTGCATGAGATACCCATGTATCCGGGAGCTAAGCCTATCCGACAGCGTTTACGCCCCGTACACCCCCAAAAGGCTACGGCCATTAAAGTGGAAGTTGAAAAGCTTCTCAAGGCTGGCTTTATCTACCCCATCCCACTCACAGATTGGGTTTCCAATATCGTCCTTGTGAATAAAAAGCAGGGTACCATCAGGGTCTGTGTTGATCACTGTGATATTAATCGAGCCTGTCCCAAGGATAACTACCCCAAACCCTTCATTGACCAGCTCATTGGTGAGTGTGCCAGAAGTGAGATATACTCGTTTATGGACAGTTTCTTTGGTTATAATCAGATTAATATTGCGCCAACCGATCAGCACAAAACCACCTTTATCTGTCTGTGGGGCACTTTTGCTTACAAAAAGCTCCCTTTCGGTTTGAAGAACACTGGTGCTACCTTCCAACACGTGATGTCTTACGCATTCCATGATATTCAACACATCGTGCAACCTTACCTGGATGATCTACCAGCTCATTCAGCTAAGCGTCAAGACCATCTCGCTCAGCTTCGCGAAATCTTTCTCCGCTGTCGACACTACCGTATTCGGCTCAATCCACATAAGTGTGTCTTCTGCATAGAATCTGGTAGAATTCTTGGGTTCATCGTTTCCCAAGAGGGCATCCGTCTGGATCCCCTTAAAGTCGAGGCCATTCTGAATCTTCCTCCCCCTGCTTCTTTGCAGCAATTGCAGAGCTTGCAGGGTAAAGCAAATTTTTTACGACGCTTCATTCCGAACTATGCCGAGGTGGCCAAAGGTACACGGTTACTCAAGTGAGACACCCCTTTTCGTTGGTATGCCGCCGCTCAGGAGTCCTTCGAGCACCTCAAGTACCTCCTTGTTTCCGCCCCTTTGTTGCGTCCTCCTAATTATCATCGTGATTACACCTTGTATCTGGCCGTTGCTAATACCACTATTGGCATGGTTCTCGTTCAAGATGATGATGATGGCACTGAGCACGTCATTTATTATCTCAGCCGCAATTTATTAGATACGGAATCTCGATATGCTTACATTGAGAAGTTAGCATTGGCCGCCGTTTGTCCCATCCAACGCTTCCGCCATTATATCTTGTTGCGCACTACGACAATGATTTCTGATTGCAACCCAATGACATACATCTTGTCACGTCAGCTGCTGGGGGGCAAGTACTCGAAGTGGATTGTTATCCTCCAAGAGTTCGACTTGGAATTCACTACTGCCAAGTCCAAGAAATCCCTTGTCTTCGCTGATTTTTTGTGCTCTTTGCCATCTCTTACCGCGCCCTCTCGGTTAGAGGACCATATTACGGACGAAACCCTCTTCTTAATCAGCACCCTCAATCCCTGGTACAGGGATATCATTGTCTATTTATATACGTCCTCTTTTCATCCTGAGACATCTAAGGATGCTCGACGATGGATTCGCCATCAATCTCAACCATATCGCATTGTTGGGGACACCCTATACCGTCTCGGTGTTGATTCTGTTCTCCGCCGATGCTTAACACTCGAGGAAGCTGAGAGAGTTTTAAATGACTGCCATTCTGGTTCCTGTGGTGGTCACATGTCCGGATATGCTACTGCTTAGAAAATCCTTCGCGCTAGTTACTTTTGGCCCTCCATCTTTAAGGACTGTATTCTTGCTGTCCGCTCTTGTCACGAGTGCCAAATCTACCAACGGAAGATGCGTGCGCCTCCAGCTCCACTGCACCCCGTTGTTACCGTCGGCCCTTTTGCAAAATGGGGCATTGATTATATGACCTGTAACCCTCGCTCGGCCGGGGGGCATGGGTATATCATCATTTCCGTTGATTACTTCACAAAATGGGCCAAGGCGATACCCACATTATTTGAAGACGGTCACACCGCGGCGCAGTTTTTATTTAATCATGTTATCTCACAGTTCGGAGTCCCTCAAGCCATCGTCACTGATCACGACAAGCATTTCCGTAATCATATGATGACTGAGCTTACAACCCAGTTGGGCTTACGGCACGATAGCTCGACTCCATACTATCCCCAGGCCAATGGCCAAGTAGAAGCCGTCAACAAGGTTGTAGTTACGATGCTTCAACGAACCATTGGCATGCATAAGTCCAACTGGCACTTGATGTTGTTCTCTGCCTTGTGGGCCTACCAAACCTCTATGAAGGATGCCATCGGTTTCACTCCTTTCCAATTGGTTTATGGACTGGAGGCTACCCTTCCCATCGAGTGTGAGATCCCTTCTTTAAAATTAGCCGTCGAATTACTCCTTGACACTACTTTGGTAGAGGAACGCCTTCTTTACCTGGAGTGGCTAGACGAGACTCGTCGACTAGCCTCTCTAGCTATCGAAGCACAAAAGAAGAGAGTGAAAACTCACTTTGATCACAAAGTACATACTCGTTCTTTTGTTGAGGGAGATTTAGTCCTGCTCTACGATCAACCCAATGATAAGCTGGGGGCAGGCAAATTCGAACCCAAGTGGCACGGGCCTTATATTGTAAAGAGAGTTTTGCAAAAAGGGGCCTATGAGCTGATTGACTATGAAGGGAATCCTCTGGATAAGCCCCGTAATGGGCTTTACTTGAAAAAGTATTATGCGTGAATTCCAGGCACTCTATTTTGTACATACGTGTGCTTTAGCAAGTGTGTTGTGTGTGCATGTTTTCATGTTTTTGGCTTGGTGTGTCGGCGTGATTGCCAATTATTGTGTCCTTTTTCTTCTTGTATAGATGTCTGGTCTGCCTTACGTTGGTTTCGCCAATGGTGCCTCCCGTAGTACACGCAACCTGTCTTCTGCGGCATGGGTGATCTACGATCCTCATGGTGAGCTAGTAGACCTTCAAGGGGTTTGTCTAGGTTGTACCACGAACAATGTTGCTGAGTATAGTGTTGTGATTGAGTTACTAGCTGAGCCGATTAATCTCGGTATTCGAACATTGGTTGTGAACTTGGATTCTCAGCTTGTCGTCCACCAGCTAAATGGGCGATATTCCGTTAGAGACCATCGGATTCTAAGGTTATATCTACGTGTTAAGTTGTTAGAAAGGGATTTTGATTTCATCACATATCAACATATTCCAAGATGATTTAATACGTTAACTGATGCATTAGCCAATTATGTATTAGACAAACATTTGCATAACATGTAACTTAAAATAACAAAAGAAGCATAAAAAACACAATAAACCATAAGCATGTGTATATGTATATATATATATATATAGATATATATGTCGAAATGTTTGCACAGCGTGCATCACATAGATCAAAAAATAATACATGTTCTTTAATACATCTGGAGACGACATGTCTCTCAAAAAATATGCATGAAAATAAAGCCTAGATGTCTAATCCCTATGATGCTCATGGTAGCACGTCACTGCACGCACTAGGCGTCTCAAGAGACGGTGGATGCGACTGGGCACTCCCACCGTATGTCTCTGATACGCTAGTGGGAAATCCGCTAGCTGAGCATAATCCGGAATTCCCCGAGCAATTCCCTCAAGATTCTGGATTAGTTCCCCTCCCTCGGCACCCTCTTCCTGAGGGTTAGCTGCAGGTTGGTTTCTCCGCGAGATAGGAGACATGCCGACTGGTCGCTCCCGGCCAACATCTGCATACACATTTAACCTTTGTTATAACAAACATGTATTAACAAAAAAAAAATCATAAAACATAAAATCAAAAAGAGGTCATACCTAACTCCTCATCCCAATCCTCTCCCTCTGGCAGTGGGAGATCCGGGTCATGTGTGAAGTCAGTCCCTGCATATGGCCAATCCTCGACCACGATCAGCTGGCGGCGGAGCCACCCAAAGAACTCTGGCCTCCAAGACACTTGTTGGCCTCCTCCCCCTCTAGGCATCAGTGTTGCCCAGCGAGCCACTCTCAGCTCTCGCAGCACCGGATCAGGTACGATGGCCCCTTGACCCTGAAAGACTAGTAACCGTTCCAGAATGAACGTTACCAGAATAGAACCATACCCAAACTGATGCAGTTTGCCTTGCTTACTTTTTATAAGCTGTCTCTTCATGTTTGCAGTCATTGCTGTGGCCCAATCAAAGATAGTGGGATTTAGACACTCTGTGGCCAATATGAGTTGGTTTTTTGTTGCCTTGTGGGGTGCCTGCGCCCCCGCAACCTGTGTGATAGTAAATAACACCGCTTTGAGTGTTAGACCCAGAATGGTGGCAATATCCACCTTTGCACTCCCGGATCCGAATTGTGCCCCTGGGCACACCCATTCCATCACCTCGCCCATCTTCTCCCTAGAGTCCGCTACCTGTCAATATGGGCACCGGCCCTCTACGTGACAATCCCGTGATGAAGTAGATGTCAGATACATCCAGTTCCAACACTTGATCTCGTATTCGAAACACTTGCTCGTGTTCATCCCAAAGAATGATCAAGTACCGCAAGAGCTCAGGTTGAGCTCGTAAATAAGGCGTGAGGAATAATTTTTTCAGCCCGCAATTCTTAAGGGAATCCATTCAACCTTTGTCTTCTATGGCCAATTCATCCACTCTATCATGCTCCCTTTCTTTCCATTGGACTACCATTTTGTTCGTTTCTCTGCATCCACATGATCAAAAAACATTGATTAAGATCTCTGGTAAGCTAGGAAGTGTATTGAAATCATTTAACAATTTGAAATTTAGAGGAAAAAACGCGCTCGGCTGTTGGCGCGGGCCTTTGGAGTAAAAAGGCCCATTGGCATGGGTCTGTGCCCGATACCCGCGCCAATGGGCGCGACCCTAGTTTTTCAAAGACCTCCCACATAGATCAAATGAGGACACAAAAACTATTAAAAAATGGACAAAAATGGAGTATGAGGAAGCGGCTCTTACCTGGAACTGATGGCGCTCCAAATGGTCGCACGGATTTGTCGCAATCGTTACCCGAAGATCGCACACCAAAAGCACTACTGTCGCTCTCCAATGAGGTAAAAGTAAAAAGTAATTTTGGTTTTTACCATTTTGACATATTTATAGCTTTTTTAACTCTAAATAGGTTTTAAAAGTCATTTTTCATGAATATTTTAATATACTTTTGTCGAAAATGGGTTTTACACTTGTTTTTGTGCAACGACAGGTTTTTATGTGACTTAGACAGTGAAACGAGTTGTATTTTATACTTTTTCGGACTCGGTAAATACACAAAAAAGTCATTATGGAGTCATCTTTCTGCTCTTTTCTGACTCTCTAAATATGAAAAGAATGCCAAGTTATTCCTCTCGACTCGCTGAGAGGCAGTCGTCTTTAAACTCTTTTCCGACCATGTAAAGACGAAAAGATTGTTGGGCCCTTGTTGTTTCAGGCTCGTTAACAGTTACGAAACGACGTGGTTTCGATCACTTTTTTACTTCTTTTTTTTCAGGTTGAAATCACTAATCATGAAAAGTACTCCTCGATCGTAATGGTCAGGCGGTTCTTTCGAGCATTTTTTTATATTTTTTTGGGCTCGAGAGACACAACTTTACGAAAAAGGACACCCCTGGAGTTTACTTTTTGTTGTCTTTTAAAACTCTCTAAACATGAAATGACGCTGATTTCTTCCTCTGTCAGACTCGTTAAAACTTGATGACATTAAATTCCGTCGAAATGACGCTTTACAAGCATATGCTATCCACATCAAGCTTGTTAATAAAAATAACTGGGGTACTCACCAGATATGGTGTGGAAAATGGAACCAGAATCATTGTCATGTCGGCAGTATGTCGCTCTTGAACATGGCACTTGTTTGCATTCATGTCTGGGTGGGGACATCTCATCTCATTTTTCACTTGCTTCCGTGGGCTTGGGTGATCCTGTTTGACCTCTCATCTGCTCATTGCCTTGTCACCATGACCTCTGATCATTTGATGTCAAATACTTCCAAGTCCACTGTCGTGCCGCCGATATGTTCAAGAGAAGTTGACCTCTGCGAAATAATCAACCTCCCTCTGATAACTCACATAATCCTGATTTGCAAAAAACATTACCTTCCTCTGTCTTGCGTCGATGATGCGGGAAACACTATGGCCCACCTTCAATCGAGGTCGCTTCCTGTCGACTTCAACTCATTATCCAGGAAGTTGACCTAGAGACTCCGTTTAGGTACCTTGGAGCCTGCATGCCTCAATGGCAGGTTCTTCGTGTTCGACGCGAGGTTTTCATCATTGGCCTCCGATCTAATGAGTCTACGGGTGTTCGACGCCGGTTCACTGATTCGCACGCTGTAGATTGTACCTATAGTACCTTGAGGGCCATTATCGTTGTTGGTGGTACCTCTCGCATCTGTTAACAGTTTTCATCATTGGCTGGTAATCAGACAATGTTCCTGCATGTTCGACTTCGAATCCTATATTCGCATGCTTGAACTTGTACTTTTTTCGGATCGAGATGGAGCGCAAGACCCTGGATTTTGTCTGTTGGGATCCAAGTTGCGATTTTGTGGATTATTACGATTATTACATGACTCGTTCACTGGATGGCTGCGACAATGCCTGAGTCTATTTATCGATCCTCACTAGATGGCTACGTCCATACCTTGGATCTAGATTCTTATGTACTCTGCTATGGATGGCTGCGCCCATACCACATATATCATGTACTTGAGATATCAGTTGTACTTCTCCACGCAGGTTTTCCGGTGGCAGTGTTTTTGGTTGGACATGTTCTTGTAAAGCATTTCACCTCTCTCTCTCTCTCAGGCCTCATGCTTTAGGGGGAATTTTTTACACAACAATTTGTCACCGTCCCTGTTACCCCTCTCCTGCATCTTGGAGGACTCATTCTGGGACCTATGAGAAGTGACATGACCTGCAAAAACTTGCATTGCATTCCCCTGAACATGAACTTCATTTGCCCTGAAGGCATCTCCTGCTTAAAACCCCTAAAAATAGCCCTTTTTCCATTGGCGTGGTTCCATAGTGCACCCCTCGCACCAATGGGGGAAATCCTCCAAAGAGGGCAAGCGAGTTGGTGCTTTGTCACAGAGTCGCACTCGTGCCAACCATAATCAGTGGTGTTTTTTAACAAACAAACAGCAGAAGATTCATCCTAACAAATTCATGGACTGAATCTATCTTGAGTTGGGTGGTTTGGCTTCGGATTTCCATAGAGAGGAAGTGGTTTGCCACCTCTCATGGAAGCTTCTTTAGTGATAGAGCCAATCCCATGATTATTGTGGATGATCCCAACTCCCCTTCCTCCATCTATAAAAGCTTGTCCATTTTCCTTGGCAATCTAGTTCCAAAGATTGAGAATTGTCAAGTTTCCAAGAGCTTCATGCTGCAAGAGACTTCTTCATCCCCATAAGGCCAAATCCAAGTAAGGAGATTCTTGTCCAATAACCAAAGAGAGAGAGGCTTGTTACTCTTCCCAACAATCTTTGCAAGACATGTTATGTTGACTACCCAAACAAAGGAGGATCTAACGTCAGAACTATGGTTGTATTCTTCTTTGATTATTGTCAATAAACGACTATTGTTATGGTTCCACTCTTATTGTTCTTTGTAATGATGATGAGCTATATCCTTTCTGACTGATATATAGTTGCATATGCTGGATTTTACGTTTGTGTTTGTGTCGTTTCTTGTATGTGCAGGTGTCCATTCACGGAGATCATGGGGATCGTGATCTGCCGGAGCAAAGGAACGGGAGCATCACCTCTTCTACAAGCACTAGCGTTGGAATCCAGGTAGGCCCTCATCATTGGTCTTTAATTTGAAATTAGGAACTTGCGCTGTAGCGTTGTATGATTGTTGTTAGACCCAGTCTGGGCTAGTAGGGATCGCCTCTGTTTGCAAAGGGGATTTACCTCCTCAACAGTATGCATTAAGATCCCGTTACTGCAAGTAATTAAGGATATCCCTATTTATGCCAAAACAATGAGGGAGCTATGTACTAAGAAACCAGGGAGATAGAAGAAGGAACCTTCTACAATTCAAGTAGGTGGAAAACTTGCAAGTCTTATGTCCACCAGATTTTTTACTGAGAAATATGCAGACCATAGGATCCCTGTGGTTACCACCTTTATCAATGGGTATCCAATAGAACACTCTAATAGATTTAGGTGCAACCATCAATGTGATGACAATGGAAACATTGTCTCACATAGGATCCTTTGACTTACTTCCTACTCCTACCGTGTTAGAGTTGGCAGATAGGTCTAAGGTAAAGCCATAGGGTGTATTAGAAGACATTTCCATTTCATTGGATTCTTGGGAATACCTTGCAGATTTCTATGTTCTTGAACCTAAGACCAACTTGGGAGGGCATCCTTTGATCTCGGGGAGACCTTGGTTGGCTACAACTGATGCATACATAGGGTGTAGGTCTGGAAACATGACCGTCGCTCATGGGGCTGAAACTAAACATATCAACCTATACCCCCTACCAAACCTCTCCTAAAGTCGAAAAATACCAATTGGGATGATGAAGGACATGATTAAGAAACTATTCACCCAGTATTGACAATAGCCCAAGTCATGATCCTTAAGGAAAATTTGAAGGAAAATTTGATAAATTGTCATATTTCGATCCTGATTTTTCACAGCATTTAGAGGGGCAATTTAGTCCTAATCTAGATATCATTACTAACTTTCAGAACTCTTATAAATATGATACAACAACTGAATTACATTCGGCCCTCTTATCTGCATTTCCTGCATATTCAATGACTGAATGTGGAGGTAAGGTAATGAAATTTCTTCTAGAAAAACCTTAAATATCAATTTTTCCTTGACTGTTGAACAGGAGGAACAACTAATTCAAACATTGAAAGACTTTTCGGATACATTTGCTTGGGAATACAGACATGAGGGGTATTCACTTGGATACATGCATTCATCATATCTACATAGAGGGAAATGCCAAGCGTGTGAGACAACCGCAAAGGAGAATGAACCCCGCTTTGAGAGATTGTAAAAAATGAGTTGCAGAAATTGTTAAATGTAGGGTTCATTTATCCGATTTCAGACAACCAGTGGGTATCCCCACTGGTTATCGTCCCTAAAAAAAATGGTAAATGGCGAGTGTGTGTGGATTACAGGGAACTAAATAAAGCTACATTAAAATGTCACTTTCCTTTGCCTTTTATAGACCAAGTACTGGACACTCTAGTAGGGAAGAGGAATTTTTATTTCTTAGATGGGTTTAGTGGGTACAACCAAAGTAGGATAGCTCTAGAGGACCAGGAGAAGACAAAATTCACATGTACATGGGGAACCTATGCATATAAGGTACTACCATTTGGTTTATGCAACACACCAACCACATTTCAAAGGGTGATACTTGGCATTTTCTATGATCTTTTGCATGATTGCGTAGAGGTTTACATGGATGATTTTACAGTAATGGGCAATAATTTTGAACAAGCTCTACATAATCTTAGGAAAGTTTTGCAGAAATGTAGAGAAACTAATATTTCATTGAGTAATGAAAAATGTTTTATGATTATGACTGAAGGTATTGTTTTATGTCATCATGTTTCTACTGCAAGAATTAAAGTTGATCCAACTAAGATTGAAGTAATTGAAAAGTTGTCTCCACCAACTAGTAAAACGGGAGTTCGAAGTTTCCTCGAACATGCAGGTTACTATAGAAGGTTCGTTGGAAATTTTACAAAGATAGCCTCACCATTGTTTAAATTATTGACCAAAGAATCTGAATTTCATTGGAGTGATGAGTGTTAAGCCGCATTCGATACACTCAAGGAGAAACTTTCTTTAGCACCTATATTGAGAGGTCCAGATTGGAAATTTCCCTTTCATATTTCCAATGATGCCTCTAATTTAGCTATAGGAGCAGTATTGGGCCAAAAGGAAAATCTCGTAACCCATGCTATTTATTTTGTTAGTAAAAATTTAATTTCTGTAGAACTGAATTACACCATAACGGAGAAATAATTTCTTGTTGTAATTTATGCTATTACTAAGTTTAGACATTAAATCACTGGTTATGAAGTTTTTATACATACTGATCATTCTGCTATTCGATATCTCTTGAACAAACCAGTCACTAATGGCAGGATTACTAGGTGGATTTTGCTGCTGCAGGAATTTGATGTCACGATATTGAACAAGCCCAGAAAAGAAAATTAGGTAGCTGATTTCCTATTTAGGCTCAACCATGTAGGTGAGGATGTTCATGTTAATGATACATTTCCCGATGAAAATTTGTTTGCTATCTTTGTTAAAACACCTTGGTTTGCAGATATGGCCAACTACCTTGCTACAAGAAAGTTACCCCCCTACTTTTCATCTAGTCAGAAGAAAATAATTATTAGGAAAAGTGTTAATTACTCTTGTGGATAAAAGGAGGCCTCTTTTGCACTAGACCTGACATGATTATTCATAGGTGTGTCAGGGAGGACGAGATGTATGATATCTTGAGAGCTTGTCAAGATGAAGCTTGTGGAGGACATTTTGCAGATAAGCGGAAAACCTATAAGATCCTCTGCTCCGGGTACTATTGGCCAAGTCTTTTAAAGATGCAAAGGAGTATGTGCATAAATGTGATAACTGCCAGAGAATAGGGCAACCTGTCTAATCAGATGAAATGCCTTTGCAGCCACAAGTTCTCATAGAACCATTTGAGAGGTGGGCTCTTGATTTTGTAGGTCCCATCAATCCTATGCCCAAAGGTAAGAAGTATATTCTGGTTTGTACTGATTATATGATAAAGTGGGTGGAAGTAAGAGTGCTACCTAGAGCAACAAAGACAACAGTGATAATTTTTGTTATTGTTGTTGTAAGATTTGGGGTACCCCGAGAAATTGTTGCTGATCAGGGTACTTAGTTTATGTCAAGCTTATGCAGGGAATTGCATAGAAATATCAGATTACTCATCGGAAGTCCACCTCTTACCATCCATAGGCCAATGGGCAGGTGGAATTATCAAATAAGGTGTTGGAGACAATCCTCACTAAGACAATGCAGTTACATAAGAAGGATTGGATTGATTTAGTTCCTAAGGCATTATGGGCCTATCAGATTACATGGAGGAATACCACTGGCTTCTCCCCATATGAATTAGTGTGTGGAAAACCAGTGTTACTGCCAATTGAATTTCAGATCAACACTTTTAAGATGAGAACAGATTTGGGTATAGACCTTAATGAGACACAACAACAAAGAATCCTCCAGCTTAATGAGATAGATGAGATTAGGCAGGATGATTTTCAGCAAACCGATTTGATCCAAAAACAATGAGCTAAATGGCATGACAGATACATTAAGAAAAAGCAGTTCAAAGAGGGAGACTAAGCATTTTTGTTCGATTCAGAATTTAAGAATTTTAAAGGGAAATTCAACACACATTGGCTGGGTCCCTATGAAGTTGAGAAAGTCTTTGATAATGGATCTGTTTGGGTTAAAACAATTGATGATGGGAATGTTGCCTTCTTGGTGAATGGGCACAGACTTAAGATATATCAATAGCCCTGATCTAAGGAGGAATTTTTGGAAGAGATTGTGAAGAAGAAAGAGTTGGAAATGGTGGAGAAGGAAGTCATTCCTTTCAGTACCTCTTCTTGATTTTCTACCATAATAAACTGAGCTTACTTTTTTCCTTCTCATGCTCAGTAAAATATGAGAGGAATGTCTATTGGGTACAAGTTTATTCCTTTTTCTGGACCCAATGGACTATTTACGCAAAATGAGCCCCTTGGAGTCTTCTTTCTCAGTATTTCAGACTCTCTAAAATTGAAATATGGTGAGCATAGATTGCCTTGGACTCCTTAAAATCACAGGTTAGTAGATCCTTTTGGATCCTCTCAATAAATTCTGTCTTGAGTTAATTTTTGGTTTGCTCGTGTTGGACTGATAAGGCCCTCCTTCCAACAATCTTAGCCCATCGACATCAACAAATTATCTGCGTGCAAGATCAAAGTATTGTGATGCCTTAATGACAGGCTATCTCGCCAACAACAATGGGGATTCATTATGGCTCCTTGACTGTTGGATCCTACAGGGGGTTTGACAAAAACTCATAAATTCACACCTGATAGGATGCATCAGATGTACCTTGGTCCTCACTCTCATTAATGGTGATGGGCCTCACATTGGTTAACAATTAACCTTAATGGCTGGTAATCCAATGAGATCATTGCACACTCAACCTCAACACCTCCATTCATGTGCAATGAAATGTACAAAAAGGGGAAGAAATAATTTCCTGTAGAAGTTCAACAATCGTGGTTCCATTTCCTGCAACAACACCAGTGATTTCCTAAAGAACAAAGAACATACAGAGCATATTCTACATAATCTGAAAAAGTACTAGTCATTTTATTATTAATCAGGACCATGAACTATACAATTGTGCATATGATGTGATTTGAAGGTGGTTTATCATTTCAAGACCAAGATCAATCGTCATCTAAGTACGAGACTGTCGAAAGGCAATAAAGGATTTTTGAGGTCTAAAATGGGCCTCCTAAGGAAATTATAAAATAATAGTGGAAATAATAAAATAAGATTAGATGACATCATCAAATTTTAGAGGGAAAAAAGAAAAAAACTATTTTTTTTCAACTCGTATTTTCAACTTATCTTCCTATGAGTTTACTCAAATTTCGAGTGGAAACACTCGTTGGATGCATAATTTGATTCCTCATCCAAGGAGTACCCATCTTGCATACTTTCGATGGACCTTGAGACACAGAAACTGAGAAATACATAAAAAACGTTATTGCAATCACATTTTTTCATGTCTTTCTCATTTTTTCTTGTAGCAAGGCCCATCGAAAGTATGCAACATGGGTACTCTTTGGATGAGGAATTAAATTTTGCATCCAACGAGTACTCCCACTCAAAATTTGAGTAAAACCTTAGGGAGATAAGTTGAAAATACGAGTTTAAAAAGTAGTTTTATTATTTTATTATTTTATAATATTTTTACTTTTTTACTCCAAAAATGGTGAATCATCCCCCATGGTTGACATCATCATCTTGAATCCTTTGGTTCTTATAAATTTTATTTTGATTACATTTTTCTTAGGAGGCCCATTTTAGACCTCAAAATTCCCCTAATGACACTGGAGCTACACAAATAGAACCAAAGAGGAGAGAGGAGGAGAGCAAGAAGTCGGATAAGTTGCTTGAGAAGCAACTAATAGAATGAGAAGAGAGGAGACAAATAGAAGAAGAATAGCAGAGGCGGTCTCAGGAGGAGGAAGTACCATAGAGGCTAGAAGAAGAACAATTGACTCAAGAGTTAGAGGGGGGACAATTTGAAGAAGAAGATACCA
>APFE030071019.1:19258-42926 GCA_000404065.3 Pinus taeda | reverse complement strand
TTACTTTTTTACTCCAAAAATGGTGAATCATCCCCCATGGTTGACATCATCATCTTGAATCCTATCGGTTCTTATAAATTTTATTTTGGTTGTACATTTTTCTTAGGAGGTCCATTTTAGACCTCAAAAGTCCCCTAATTAGTAAGGTTGGTAAGGTATGATTAGCGACAGGGTTCTTAAGGTAAAAGGTAATGATACTTTAATTCTTAAGTTTTGCGTGAATGTAAGTCATGGTAACCCTTGCAGAAGAAGGTGACTACTAGCCGTTATGTCATAAATTGAGTTCCATTCCCAACCATCATTGCTCTGACACATTTTTCGACTATCTTTTCAAGATTTATCCTACAGGATGGATCATGATGACAATCATGATCACGTCGTGCAATTTTTGAAATTGCCATATTTCCTGAATACTTCCAAATTTAAACTATAGTTGTCAAGTTTTTGTTGCATTAAGTCTTAGAGGCATCTCTGTGAGCCGAATCAACTCTTTCTCTCCCATCCCTAGTTATGTCAAACATGCGTTCTATTGTCAGGTTTGAACCTCAAGGTCCTGCGCTGTTGGACGTCGACCCCCCAAGTAAAGAAAGATTGGAGAAGGGAGGGTGGCTACCTCTATTTATGAAATTTAGTGGGCATAATTTGGAAGTAACATAGTATTTTTCTCTGAATCTAAATGGCGACAAAGCGTAGGTGGGGAATTTCAAATATAGGTTGACAGAGGAACTAGCAGCTCGAGCTTGCGACATCCCACAGGAAGGGGAGCGCTGGTTCAAGAATCAGTGGTTTAAAAAAGAAATTTGCGCAACATTCCTCTAGAAAGGACATGCAAATCGTGATTGGAGTAAGGGAATCCCATACGATTTCCTTAGAAGTAAGTATTGACACCTTTTGTTTTTCTTGCAGAAATACATAACTTGTGAAGGCCGCTTTCAGCTAGCATTTTTGTTTCATATGCGTCTTCTCGGACACTTCCGAGATAGGCCTTTTAATTTGCCCTATTATTTAAGAATGTCTCTAATGAAAATATCCACTGATGCTAAGGAAAGGGTAGCCCATATAGAGGAAAACCTCTATCACCATGGGTTGATAAAAATTATCATGACAAAGGTTCTGCGGAAGAAGAATAAAACATGGGAAGAATTATTGTCAGAGAATTAATTCGTGGAGGATGAGAAGGACCCTAGTCCATTAGAACCTAAGGAGGAAGAGCTAGT
Source organism: Pinus taeda (assembly GCA_000404065.3). NCBI lineage: Eukaryota > Viridiplantae > Streptophyta > Pinopsida > Pinales > Pinaceae > Pinus > Pinus taeda. The sequence continues at coordinate 41,709 of APFE030071019.1, read as the reverse complement.
AGAAAATCCGAAAAAGAAACCTCGAACCCATGGTCTGTTGACAGAAGAGGAAGCGGTGGTGACTAGGGAGACCGTAGGGAAAAAGTATAAGTTGAAGGGCCCTTCTACCCCTGCCAAGTGCTTTACCAGAAGCCAGGTTACGAAGCTAGCAATAGAGGAAACTGCAGAGGAATGGGTATCACCAATTAAAACTGATAAAAAGAGTAAGGGGTCCTGAGACCTGTCCAAAAGGAAAGGGAAGGTGGAGTCAGGTAAATTTATTAACAGAGAAGAAGTGGAGGCCGCGTCTTTTCAGAATTCACACCTACAGGAAAGAAAAGAGAAAACAGTTGGAGAGGAATCAAGTTTTCCCCAATCCTCTCAAGGATAACATGACAGAGAGGGAACTTCTAAGAAGAAACAATCTTGGAAGGAATTGGAGGAAACCATTGCTGAACTTACTTTTTCTGAGCAGGTCCTTCGAAAGGAAAACAAAAACCTGAGGGAAAACAACCTACACATGCAGAAGGAGTATGATGAGTGGCATCAGAAAGCAGCTTAGATTATGAAAAAGAAACAGGCCCAAATTGATCACCTGCAAAAAAAGAATGACGATTATTAGAATTTGGTTAAGAAAGAGTCCAACAGAGCCCAATTAGACCACTTGGTTGTAGTAGCTACAACACAGGGCACAGATTGATTTTTTTCTTCTTCTGAGGATGCAACATCTTTACTTGCATAAGGGACATGCAAGAAGCTAAGTGTGGGGGAGATGTTGAGTCCCATTTTGCTCACTTTTTGATAGCCTCCTAAGACCTTGCTACCCCCATTTTTGAACTCTTTTTGATTCCTAAGTAATCCTGTTTCACCTATATTACCTAAGTTTTGACTAAAAGGGTGCTGTGTGCTCACGGTATGAAAATTATCTTAAAACGTATTATTTTTCCTTGTTCTTAAGTATTTATTAAATTTAATTGTTTCCTAATCGAATTATCAAGTTTGACTGATCGAATCTTATGCAAATTATTCATGATTTGAAGTAGCTCTGTGAATTCTTGTAAACAGTCGTGGTCACTGATTTCCTGCAGACACTCCACAATTTCCTGTAGATGCAGATTTCCTTGTAACTGCCCAGATTTCTTGCAACAAAATCAGTGGTTGGATATGTTACACTTAGTTTCAAGAAGAATGGGAACATGGGTTTTATGAGGAAATCCACCTAAATGGATGTTGTCTTATTGGCTGCCTCGAATTCATCATTGAAACCGCCCAGATCTTTAGTCCTATTTTCGATGGCCATATTGGGAAAAAGCTCCAAGTGATGTAATGAAATTAGTTTGATCCAAGTTTTCAGTCATGGATCAAATTCAACAGAGCTATTTTGTCATTCTGTTTAGTTATTGATAGTAAGTAGTTACAACATAGTAGCTTTCCTAATTCAAGCAAACATATGCCTTTGAACTTGTATAAATTTCAATATGTTTCATTTGCAAGGGGGCTAGTTGGTTGAACATATCAGACTTGTACTTCTCTGTAATACTTTTCAGATTAATAGAAATTTATATGTTCTGTTGATCTCCTGGTGTAAACTCCTTTAACAATAGAGGAGTTGTGATTAAGGGAGGGCCTCCTTTGCTCACAACTCCTTTAGTTACAATATTTGTATTTCTATTGGTTATTTTTATGCATCAGTAAGTTATTTGCACATCTAGTGTTTCTCTTTTCTTAATTTAGCAGCATATGTGAAATGGTTGGATGAAGAAGTTTATTTGATAAACGTGTTGGAATCATTTAATCAGGCTTTAGCTTCTTGATTTTTATGACTGTTTGTTTGGTCTTTTATCTTTTCTGATAAGTGGATCCACTCAATAGCCTTTGCTGCCAAGTGTTGATACAGAAAATAGACATTAGAGTTGTGTATATGAATGGTTTAATTAGAAAAGCACTTAAGATATTGGCTTGCATTGTAGAATTTTGTAGATTTTTTCTACACATCAACTAGCTCTGATACCATGTAGAATTTTTCTACAAATCAACTAGCTATGATACCATGTAAAAATTTCACCACCTGATGGATAAATCTCCATGAAGGATATTTTTCGGTCCATAATTTTCCGATAGAGAAAAAATTGCACTCCTTAAGGCTATTCCCCATGTCAAGGATTGGTGGGAAACTTATTGTGAGTAGAAGGATGAGGAGGAATCCTCACTATTTTACGCTGCACCCTCTTGGGGCTCTTTGTGAGATGTTGTTAAGAAACAATATTACCTTGTTGGGAGTTATGAAGAAGTACATAAAATGGACTACACTACGACAGTAAAGGGACCAACAAGTGCCAAAGTTCACAAATATCTTTCATACCCTATGCATGAAGTTGGGTATCAAGGACTCTGAATGACAACTAGTGCTCAAGTATCATGGTTTCCTATACAAATACATCCAGGCTGAAATGGAGTTCCTTTACGTCTCCTCACTTAGCTTAGCATACCGATATGTTGTCAAGATCGAGTAGAAATTTAAACAGAAGAAGCGAGACTTTGGCTTTGTGAATCCAAAGTAGCGTAAATGCACCTCCAAACCATAGAACAAAGGAAAAAGGCTAGGTGGAATGACCTAGGACAATGCATCGAAGCCACAAGCAAATAATGGCAATGGGAAGACGAAGAAAGGCATAGGAAATTGGTGTGAGTTCCGCAAGAGGCCCACTCACAACACAAATGAATGTCACAAGAAGCAATCACTAGTGGCCGAGTTGAAATCTTTAGAGTCAGATGCATGTTTCGAATTTGATCCAAAACCCAACAAGGGGGAACAGATCATTGATGCAAAACCCAATTCCATTGTTTCCACCACAAAGGTCAAGAAAAGTGAGCTTGAAGATCCAAAGGAGGGTTAGCGACTCTTTCACTCATAAATGTGGGTGAAGGGAGCTCCATTGCAGTTCATTGTCGATAGTGGGAGCCAAAAGAACCTCATCTTTGTAGAGGTTGTTAAGTAGTTGTTCCTGCTAACAACACCACACCTCCAACAATACACCATGGGTGGCTCCACCAAGGGCTCGATCTCTGCATCAGTTAGTAATGCCACTTGCCTTACATTATCAATCCTTTCATAGATGAGGTATTGTGTGATGTTTCTCCTCTTGAAGTTTGTGATGTTTTATTAGACCAACCATATTTGTGGAAGCACCATGCTGTGTATGAGTCCAAGCCTCGTACTATTATTATTACTTTGGACAAAAATCTATACAGGATACCGGAGTTAGCCCCACCTATTGACATTTCTTTGATCTTTGCTAAGTAATGCCATTAGATCATCTCCCAAAATGGGAAATTTGATTTTTTCCCGATTCATTGTCAAAGTAAGGGGAAGATCATGGCCAAACCTGTGGTCCCTAGAAAGGGCCCCTCCTCATAACAAAATTAAGTGGATAAGGTCTTGGAATATTATAGGGACATATTCTCGTCACTCACAAGGGTACCTTTACACTGCCAGGTCAAGAATTTGATCAGTTTAACTCCTAGAACACCTATACCTAATGGGCCAATCTACCACCACTCTCTTCTGGAAAACGAGGAAATCAAGCAGTGGATCCAAAAGTTGCTGCAAAAATGACACATTCAACCAAGTTCCTCACCTTGTGGGAGCCCAATTGTACTTGTTCAAAATAAATATGGGACTTGGAGACTTTGCATTGATTATCATGCACTAAACAAAATCATAGTTAGGAATAGATAACTGATCCGACAAATTGATGACCTTTTTAGCTAGCCCAAGGGGGCTAAGTACTTCAGCAAGATTGATTTGAAGTATAGCTATCACAAAGTTCCAATAGAACCCACAGATTTATGGAAGACCACCTTCAAGTCCAAGGAGGGTCTCTTTGAGTGGTGAGACATGCCCTTCAGATTAAAAAATTCCCCCACAATTTATGAGGCTAATGGATGACATCTTGTGACCTTTCACCAACTCATTTCTGGTTGTATAACTAGGTGGCATCCTCATCTTCAACAAGAGTTGGGAAGAGCACTTGCAACATATTCAACAATTTGTCTCTTTGTAGTTGATAGTTGTGTCCTTGGATATACCTTTCTTAGACTATCGTGTATGCCAAATAGAGATTGTATGCCAAAGTTATGACCCCAAGAAGTTGACGTTCCAACTAATCCCATCAGGGCCCATACCTTTTGGCACTTGATCTCCTAGGGTTAGGTTTTTGGATGTTTAGGGTTTCTCAATATTTCTTCATGATAAAAAGGCCTTCGAGCCTCATTGTAACATAGTTCAGAAGGCATGTAGCCATCACATCTCTTCTTAGAGATAAGCTACCATTGCTCGAGCTAGTTTGTTTTCATTTTGCATGTAAACAATTTCTTACATTTGCTATTTATTATTTTAAATTCCATTTCAATATATCTATGTGTTTTTGTTTAAATCTATATTTTATTTCGTTCCTTCATAAATTCGGATCAGGGTGTGTTGGTATGGTCAACACGCATGAGGGGAGATGAGGATCGACATAAGAAAAGGCCGACAGGAAAGAGAATGGGGGGACAAGCTAGATAATATGTGGAGTATGTGGAGTGTTATGCTTTGATGTGTAGAAGAAATTGTGAGAGATTTATGCAAAAGCATATAGACACGAACTATATGCGAGTATGTGAAGTATGGTGACGATAGGAATATGGTAAATGCGAGAGAACTCACAGAAGTATAACACAAGGGAGCAGTGTTGGCATAAGAGAAGGAGCATGCGAAGGTGAGTGGGATGAAGAGAAAACCAGAGAAGAGTAGGTGGAGACACAATGTAGCATGGATACCACAGGTTTAGTGGGTGGAACCACTATGTGCTCTAGATCCCTCCATAACAGAGTGGTAACTCTGCAAGTTTGGATACCCATGGGGTTTAGAAGGTGGAAACATAGTGTACTTTGGATCCCTGTTGAGTAGGTGGAGACATTGTGAGCTCCGGTTTTCTATAGCATTTAACAAGAGGAGACATTATGTACTTTGGATTCCTATAAGCATGTGGAGATGCCGTGAGCTCAAGATTCCTGTGTGATTTGGTTGATTGGAATTTGAGTGAATTCCCTTGAGGACTTAACTCCTTAGACTCTTAATATAGCTCGAGAGTGGTCAACTACAAGAAAGATTGTAGTGTAGTTGGCCTATGGTTGGGTGGAGATTTGAAGTCCCTCCCTTAGTTTCCAGTCATTAAGTTACACAGATAAATATATTCACCTGTATATGTGTGTGTGTGTTGTGAAAATTTCTAAAATGAAATTATAATGCAACAACTGATTTATTTCACCAACTTATTATTCACAATAAGTTATTTATGAAATCCTTTCAACAAATATTTAAATAAATTCTACTACAGTTATCACACAATTACCCAGAGAAAAAATACATGCACAAGAACCAATCACATAAACATATTTATTTTAGGACAATTGTCCTTGGAAAAACCCAATGTGGGAAAAACGGTGCAGTAGATGAGGGCTTTATTAATCTTCAAAAACAATTGATTTTACAGAGAAACTGAAAGAAAACACTTGATACTTTCCCTTTGAGACTTTATGACACTTTGGATACCTTGCTCCCACTCCAGCATCACCTCTGCATCACTCTGCGTGGCTCAGCATGGCTCTGAGTGGCTCTGCGTCCCTCTACATCAGCCTGTGTGAGGGCTGCGTCTCTCCTTTGGACTGTGTCTCTCTCTGTGCTGTCTCCCACTGTCCCTGCATCACCTCCTTCTCAGTCACTACCTGCTGCTGATGCCCTCCTCTTCCTCCACCCTGCAACTATCCCTCTGAAATCAATCTCCTCTCTTGAGAATCGATTTTCCTTGAGATACTGAGTATTTTCCGGTGTGTCTCCAAATGATCCTCAAGTCTTCTCTTATTATTTTCCCATTGATGAATCAATAGTCGAGATTAAGTCTCTAATCAATGACTAAGATTAAAACAGACTTGATCCTCGTCTCTTAGAAGCTTATCACCCTTATCTTTATCAATGCCCATTAATATTTTTATTTTCCTAAGTTTAGACTTAGGAACCCATTAAAAATATTAATTATTTTAATAACTCCTCATCGGAGTGGAATTTCTCAAAATGATTTATGGGTCTTGGAGATCTCATGTGCCTTAGCCTCCCTTCGAATTTCAAGACTAGAGCACATCTGATGCTACCAAAATCAACACTCCCTATTCGCAAGGAATGTGCTCTAGTAATGCTTCACTATAGAAACATCACACTGATCTTCCACATTGGTACTTGTGTTGATGCTTGGCCTGCTGCCTCACATCCTTGGCACTACTGCTTCTTGCACTGCTGCCCATGAAATTTCCATTGCCACTGCTACATCTGTACTGCAACTCCCTTTCAACATGCTACATCATGCTGCCCATAACACTACCATTAATAACTGCTGCACTGCAACTCTTGACACTTATCCATTTCTGCTACTGAAATGGATTCTTTACCATCCCCATGTTCTCCCTGAAATAAACGAACTTTGTTCTTCCTAGAGCCTTAGTGAGGATGTTTGCCACCTGTTCTCCTATAGGAGTGTACCTCAACTATACTGCTCCGCATTGGACATAGTCTCTAACAAAGTGACACCTAATATCAATGTGCTTCGACTGATCATGAAATACTGGATTCTTAGAGAGCTTGATGCAACTCTGATTATCACACATGATCCTGGTCACTTCCATCCTTCTCCTGAATAATTCACAAGTAGTTTCCTAAGCCATATGGCTTTGCATGAAGCTATGCTAACTGCCATATATTCTACTTTAGCTGAGCTCAAAGCCACGCATTTTTGTTTCCTACTATACCAGGAGGTCATTCATGATCCAATGTCGAAACAATACCCAGTTGTACTTTTCTGATCTACCGAACTTCCCACACAATCTACGTAAGTGAATTCACTTAGTTGATGTCATTGCCTCTGGTGTACAATATCTCATTCTTGACTATTCCTTGTATATACCTGAGAACATGTTTGGCAGATGCCTAGTGCACTCTCTTAGGATCCACCATGAACTAACTAAGGGTGTTGACAACGTGACAAATGCCTCACCTGGTATTGACTAGATACATCAGGGACCCTATAAGCTAACTGTACAAGGTGGGATCAACATCTTTATCTTATGATGCATCAATCTTCTTCCAGTTGGTGATAACTGGAGTAGCCATAGATCTATAGTTATATATCCTGAATCTCTTCAAGATTTTTGTAGCATATCTCCCTTGCCCAAGGAATATCTCACCCTTCTGATGCCATACTTCCAACCCCAGGAAATAATGCATCTATCCCAAATCTTTCATGTTGAATTCTGTGGTTAGGTTCTTCTTGCAGTCTTTGATAAACCTGGATGATCCTGCCAGGAAGAGATAATCCACATATAATACTAGGATTAGAGGCTCATTATCTATGGCAAGATAGTAGAGATTAGGGCCTACATCACTCTTGACGAACCCCATCTTCTGCAAGTACCATCAATTCGACTGTACCATGCTCTAGGTGCCTTTTTAAGCCCATACAAGGCTTTCTTTAATATGCATACATGAGATTTCTTCTCATGTGTCTCAAAACATTTTGGATGTTCAATGTATACTTCCTTTTCTATTACCCTGTTCAAGAATGTTGTCTTGACATCCATATGATGAACCTCCCACCCTATATGTGCTGCAAGATATATTACGGTTCTAATAGAAGTATACCTGGCTACTGGGGTGAATGTTTCCTCGTAGTCTATCCCTTCCCTCCAAGCATACCCCTTAGCCACAAAACTGGCTTTGTATTTCTCCACACCGCCGTCTGTAGCATATTTGACCTTGTAGATCCATCTCGAAACTACCACAGATCTATCTTGAGGCCTAGGTACCACTTCCTAGACATCATTGACCATTATAGAGATGTATTCCTCCACCATAGCATCTACCCATACTTGATGCTGAACGATCTCCTGAAAACTAGAAGGTTCCCCAACCTAAGCTACTAAGGCCTAGTATCTGTCTAGCTATCTTCGCTCCCTTTTATTATTCCTAGGTGCACCAATGATTTCCTTTGCATCCTATAGAATTTGTCGGACTTCCTGACTCGTTATTCCACTGGTCATAGGTTCCTCTTCTTGAGATTCCTCTTGTTTTGAAGCTTTGTCTTCAGGAGAGTTTCTAGTACTAGTTTTTGCTGGTCGAAATGGTTTGACCAATGGATCGTCTTTCGACTGCTCCTCAGAAGGCATTTCTTGGGATTTTCTAAAGGCTCTGTACTCCATGAAATTTACATCCTATTGAAATACTACCTGCATACTCCTTGGAAGATAGGCTATATATTCCTTATCATTCTTGCTATATCCCACAAGATATTATTTCTCACTAGTTTGATCTAATTTCTTTCCCTTTTCTTCGGGTATACGACAATACGCTAAACTACCAAATATCCTGAAATGACTGACTTCAGGTGTTTTCCCTATGAAGACCTTCTTTGGAGTGATTTTTCACAATGACCTGTGTGGAGTCCTGTTCTGGACATAAACTGTCATGTTGCATGCTTCGACCCATAGAAATTTAGGCATATCCTGATCATACAACATTGCCCTAGATGCTTCCACAATAGTCCTACTTTTCCTTTCTACTACTCCATTCTGCTCCGGAATGTAGGGAGTTGACCACTCTCCTCTGATGCCTTCCCTAGTGCAAAAATCAATGAATTCCTTGTCAACACACTCTCCACCATTGTCTGAGCACAACACTTTTATCTTCTTTCCTATCAGATTCTCCACTACAGCTTTGAACTCTTTGAATCAACCAAAACGTCATCCTTGGTTTTCAGAAAGTAGAACCAAGTCTTTCTGGAATGTTCATCGATGAAGGTGACGAAGTATTCGACACCACTAAGATATTTTGTGGAAATCAGTCTGTAGATATACGAGTGTATCAATCCTAGCACACTCTTAGCCCTATTGTTACTTCTAGAAAACGCTGCTTTGGCATACTTGCTCAAAGCGCACCCTTTGAATACATCATGTCATTCGGTACTTAGTTCTGGAACTCTTGATACTTTTTTCCTAAGAATTCTCAGAGCCCCATGGTGTAAGTGTCCCATCCTTCTGTGCCACATTTCATTCAAATGTTTGTCTCCATTTCTGCCTATCAGTGCCATTGGTGATTCTAGCTGCAACCTATTACTTCTGATTTCAATCTGGGCCTTCTTTTTCCAACTTGGGTGTTTGACATATACTTTATCCTTAATGAAGAAAATGTCATAGCCCTTGTTTTGAAGTTGAGATACAGAGAGTAAGTTCATCTCCAATCTTGGCACATGCAACACATTGGTTGCTCGAAGCTGTTCTCCTGCTTCGGTTTGAAAGACCACGGTACCTCTTCCTAATGGAGTACAATTTGCCTTATTTCCCATGGTGATCTGAAAATTCATTCTTTCTTCCTGATAATCTGAAAAACATTCTCAGATTCTTACCATATGCCAGGAATCTCCAATGTCTATATACCAAACCTTAGAGGAGGTACAGCTTGCTTAGAAAGCGACTTCTTCTTCCAATATGGAAGCTAACATAGAATACTCATAATTAATGTCCCTTGTGCATTCTTCTGGAAATATGCATGAGTCCCCTTGAGTGGATGCCTCTGCATCATGCTCTTGACCCATAGTTAAGTTCCCTCTCCTATTGCTGGATCTTTACTCCGATACCATTTGAAAATTTATAAACTGAAATTCTACTGCAGCAATTGATTTTTTTCACCTACTTATTATTCACAATAATTTATTTACGAAATCCCTTAAGCAAATATTAAAATAAATTCTACTACAGTTATCACACAATTACCCAGAGAAAAAATACATGCACAAGAACCAATCACATCAACACAATTGTTTTTGGACAATTTTCCCTTGAAAAACCCAATGTGGGAAAACCAATGCAGCACATGAGGGTTTTATTAATCTTCAACAACGATTGCTTTTACAAGGAACAATTTTACAGATAAACTGAAAGAAAACACTTGAGACTTTCCCTTTGAGACATTTTGACACTTTGGAGACCCTACTCCCACTCTAGCGTCACCTCTACATCGCTCAGCGTGGCTCAGCGTGGCTCTAAGTGGCTTTGCGTCCTTTTACGTCAGCCTGTGTGAGGGCTGCGTCTCTCTCTGCGCTATCTCCCACTGTCCTTGCATCACCTCCTCCTCAGTCACTACCTGCTGCTGATGCCCTCCTCTTCCTCCACCTTGCAACTCTCCCTCTGAAATCGATCTCCTCTCTTGAGAATCGATTTTCCTTGAGATACTGAGTATCTGCCGGTGTGTCTCCAAATGATCCTCAAGTCTTATCTTATACATTTCCTGTTGATAAATCAATGACCGAGATTAAATCTCTAATCAACAACTAAGATTAAAACAGAGTTAATCCTCATCTCTTAGAAGCTTCTAACCCTTATCAATATTAATACCCATTAATATTTTTATTTTCCTAATTTTAGACTTAGGAACCCATTAAAAATATTAATTATTTTAATAACTCTTCATTCGCTGGAATTTCTCAAAACGATTTCTGGGTCTTGGAGATCTCATGTGCCTTAGCATCTCCTCCAAATTTCCAGGCTAGATCACATCTGATGCTACCAAAAATCAACATGTGTGTGTGTGTGTGTGTGTGTGTGTATTGAATGAAGTTGTTATGCATTATAAAAATGATTGTATCAACGTTTTTTAATGGAGGAATGCGTTATTCCTAGTTTCCTAAAATGAGGTGGTTATATGGATGTTTTCATGGTTTTGAGGGACTTGCAGATCCCTATGGTTGTTGATATGTTCCTAAGTCATAGATCTAGTTACATGGTCTTGTATGAATGCTTAATGTGCTCAATTAAATGCGTGATTTCCACTATTTGGCATGGTCATGGTATTTGATTGATTAAGACTGTTGATTGTCTTTATGTTGTAATGTATGTTTCATTAATAGATAATTGATAGTATTGTGTAAGATCGATGATGTGGTTTAATATGATGCTTCTGCATTTAAGTTCATAAAGCAGTGTTAGCCATGGCTTGTCTTGTTTATGTGCCTATTAGTAGGCATGTTGATGGATCCATCTATCATATAATAGCTATATTTTATGTCTAGAATGATTATGTCGAAGTGAATGTTTAATTCCTATTGTGATAAGGGTGATTAGCATTACTTGATACCGATAAAGGCTTCACAAATCCATTGAAGTCCTTAAGACTTCTAAGCTCAGTCATCACAGAGTAATATGCTTATATGCAAGTCAAATATGCCTTGTTAGGCTTGTAATAAAGTCATAAATTATGAAGGGCAAAGGAAATTATTTAAGCCATGAGATTTGAAAAGCTAGTTAACGAGGATGAAGACAAAGATATATATATGTCCTAGGGAACCGAGTTGGAGGTATTTATGTTCTGCGAAGATGAAGATATATATGTCCCAAGAATAGAGATAAAGATAGGTTTATTTCATGAATATGGAGAGATATATATGTCCCAGATAATGGAGATGGATATATGTTTGTTCCGTGGAGATGGAGATATATATGTCTTAGGGGACAGAGACAAAGATATGTCTATTCTAGGGAATGGAAATCTGAAGAAATGGAAGGACATATAACATGAAAAAGTTGATTTGCACGAAGGAATAGGACCTGGTGGGACCCACGAACTAGGGTGAGGTGGCAGTATTATGTAGGTTAGGTAAGCCTACATGGATTCCGCGTGGGATATTAGAGGACGTAGATATGTGATGTGGCACGTGGCATGCAAGAATGGCCTTGTTGGATGGCTAAGTGGCTAGTTTTTAGGTGACACGTGGCATCAATAGAGGATGCCATGTGGTAGGGTGACATCACCCTTATGTCAGTGTGACATCAGTAAGATGCGTGGAAGTGAGTGACATGGAGGATTATGCTGACGTGGCACCTAGGTGATAACGACACATGGCAGTTGGAATGTGTGCTCTTGGATGTTGATTCAACCGCATCCACTTGGCATGTGGTGATATGTTTTGGTGCCAAATGGATCAGGGGTGCCACATGGTACTGATGTGAAGTTGGTGTGACTAAGAGCTATGTCACTATGGAGCTCAGTTCACCATAGATGTTTTGCAATGTCTTCTCATAGTGGGGCATTGTGTTGACAAAAGCCATGATAGAGGGAAGGCACTAGACTAGGAATTTCCTAGGTCACTAACATAAATATCTATGTTGCATTAGATATGTCTTTTATTGGGATGTTCCTAGAGGTTTTGGTGCGATGTTGTTATGGCACAATGACGTAATGAATGCCATGCTATACCACAGGTGATGTGGCATAGGAAAGTATTATATGTACATTAACCTTGTGGGACCACGGTCGCATGAATGAAAAATAATGGACCCCCCCCACTCTCATTATTTACTAGGTAGGCAGGGGGGCCAAATATTAATATAGATCGTTGCTGTAAAGAGGTGATGACATGGAGAAGAAAAGGTAGGGGGAAACTGTGAGTGGCTTAGTCACATAAGCAAAAAAATTGTGGACCCCCACGATTAACTTTTAGAGAGGTAGAGGGATCCATAATCAATATAGGTTGTTGATCTCTTCAAGCTAGTTGTGTGAGGGCTTCAAGTTGCGAAGGATTTAACCATTCACCACATGGGTGCCACATGGCACTGCCTGATTGGTTAGACTGTGAAGGGGCATATATTTCAATCCAAAGGTCGAATTGGGATACAAATTACATCACTGGAAATCTCTTGATTAACTATATGCAATGGTGTTATCCAAAGTTAATTATGCCATATTTCGGAAAGAAGAAATTTTGTAACCCCATCTCCATATGGAGACCATGGAGGTTAGGTTAGTTAAAATTAACACCTCCCATCAGCCTGGTAAAGTCATAAGGGGGTGGTACTAGAGAGCCAGGTTCAACACTTGGACTAGATGGGCTCAAGAACAAATGAAATGAAAGGAAAAGGTTCTGCACTTGACCTTTTGAAATAAGATTTGGAGTTCTGATAAAGAATATCAAAGCACCTAGGTCCAAAAATCGGACTAGATGGGCTTAGGAGGACGAAATTTCAACCTATGTTACAGTGTGGAATACCACACTCTTTGTTATTTAAAGGATGATTGGTTGTTGTAGAATTTGACTGGTGATTGTATGTGTTATGCATGTGTTGATATTAGGATTGTGAAATGAAAGGAACTGTAGATTCTGATATGTTAGTTGTTTTCTAATTTGCATATTAACCTGATATGTGGTGTTTTTAGTTAGTTTCACATCAACGTGCATATTTTAAACATGACAAGGTGATGCTTAAAAATGTCTATCTATTTGTTGATATGACTAGCAAAGCATGGTTCAACACTCAGATTGGAGGGACCATGAGAGAGAAAGTTATAATCAAAGCTTAAGTTTAACATTTTACCTGAAGAGGCTTACACATAGACGATTAATTTTTTTTATCATTATAATTTGTTTGCTAGGCGTGTGTGTGTGTGTGTGTGTATTGACCTTTAAGCTTGCAGATATTGTTGCCATTAGTCTTGGTAAAATGTTGATTTCAAACATAGTGAATATAAACATGTTGATATGCACTTTCGATTCATATAATATGTGGATAACATGAGTTCTAGATGTGTGAACAACAACATATCAACATACATCAGGCCAACATGTATAATATTGGCATGGCAAGGTAACAAGTCAATTTGTTTATGCTGATATAACTAATAGTTGTGTGTGTGTGACAACACATAAGAAGGCCCAATTGCAACAAGAAATGGGCAACAATATGGTAAAACATAGCATGGAACAAGTCCATCATGAACAAGTCCATCATGAAAAAGTCCATCATTAACAAGAAAGGGAAGGTTCCCTTGATAGAGAAAAGATATTTAGGAGCTTGAAAGCTGAGTTGAAGAGTTGCAAGGTAGAGAATAAAAGGCTCATTAGAAAGCAAAAATAATAGACAAGGTTTAACACAATGCTGCTAAAACACCTGTCACACATGCAAGAGTTGTTGCAAAAAAACATCAACCTTTATATAATAGAGGAATGTCATGATGATAAGGCTAGAAAGGAACATTATAAGGCTGGAGAGAAAAAAAATCTAGTTTCATGTTGGCACTATGGAGAGGCACATCTGAACAAAGATTTCCCTAATAAACATCAAAAGAAGAAGAAAAGCTCATGAAAACTCCAAACACCTGAACCAACAACCTGTAATGAAAAAAAGAGATGAGGGAGCATCCCCTCAAGCTCTTTGAAATGTTGAAAAATTCCCTTCTTGAACTATTTATGAGGGTACTAGAATTTTGGGGGTGTTATAAACCTTGGAAAGGACTCTAACTAAAATTTTGTGCATATATATTGGTGATGGACACACTAAACAAGAAAACTCAAGGGATTGAGTTGTTGCAGAATAATGGATTATGTTAAGAGGGAAAGTTTTCTATGTCTATGTTGTTATTATTGGTTACAAGTTTCTAGTTGTTTTTGTTTGTTGACTTTGAGCGTGGCCATGCTACCTTGTGTTGTGGTCTTTTCAATGTTTTATTTCTTTCTTCTTTCCTCTTGTGGTTGGTCCAGGTTGGTTGTTGGGTATTAGAAAGGAAATAAAATAATCTCATGGAGAAGAGCTATATAAAACCCACCAGGAAGTCAAGACCTTGATTAAACCTTGTGCATAAGATAAATGACAGTAGAGGGCAGAAGAAGATAATGGACCAGCTAGGTGGACCTAGGTGGGTCCACATGAATAAAATGGACAACGACATTACGAAAATGAAAATAACATAAGAATATTCCATAAGTATGTGTATTATGTCTTCCATGAATATGTTGAAGATTGTGAAAGTGAAATAAAGGTATGACAATGCTAATCAGTCTGAAAGGTCATTAGTTGAGAAACATCATAGTAGTAAGATAAGTGATTAATCTTTAAAAATATGATCACTCTGCGAATGGTATAAAACTAGAACTTGTACTTATCATGTTTTGGGTAACATAATGAGGTTACTTAAGATTCCAATTCAATGTATGGAACACCACTGGGAAAGTGGGCAGGAATGACCTATTGATGATAATTATCATTATTAATATGTTATGTTTATGCTGTTGATATTTTTTGTGAGCATGAATGAAAATGATAAAGGCTAGAAATTGACAGTGTGTGCCTAGAATTGATGAGGACATGCTGGAATTGAATGCAACTGAAGATCCCTTTATGAGGTTCTCATTGAAATCTATGAATGGTTGAGTTGATGAATTTATGAATAATATGTGAGGTTGAAATCATTTCAGGAACTAGTAAGTATTGCTACAATAGGAATGTTATCAACTAGTTGGACCCTTAAAAAGGCTTTAGTTGAATGTGTTGCTAGTGACAACCAAGAAAATAAGGCAAGAAATAAGCCTATGTAAAAAAAGGGTAAAGGAAAAGAATTGGGTAAGAATTCCTTTAGTTTAATTTGAATACTATTGTTTCAAATTAATGCATGCTTTGTGTCGATACCAGGAAGTGGTATGTTGAATGTGGGGAGCCTTTGGTGTGAAACCTTACGATAAATTTTGGAATGCCCGCAGAGTGAAATGAATAACTAATATGCTAGTGAATTTAGAGATATACATTTATCATTTCTGACTCATTGGTCTGCTAAAATAAATGTTTAACCACATTATGAAATGCTTGGAATAAATGTGATGCACATGTATAATGCAACGAAAATATCATTTCAATTCATTTAAATTTAGTTGGAGTGATGGAATTGTTATGAGTGTAACAATTCTGAAGTAACTTTGACAAGGGTTGGATGATTAAAAGGTCAGGTTGCAACTAAAGTGTTGGAATGGTGTGTGAGACCAATCCACCATGACAGATCAAAAATACCTATAAGGGAGCCCAATGACATGACTATACTATTATGTCTATGAGATCAGGTTTTTGGGTGAAGAAAAGTTGGGTAATTGAAATTTATGGTTTGAAATTTTTGAGTATACCTCATAGGAAACTAAATGTTGTGACATAGGTGAAATGATGGAGCTGGGAGCTTAGGAAGAAGACTATTGAGACGTCATTGTGGCTTGTGGCACTTTGTGTATCTCATGGGAGAAATTCATAATTGGTACCTTGACTATAAGTCTCCATGAGTAGTGCAATGGAGCACACCACATGCGTGCTTAGCCATAAGACTCCATGCACATGCTATCAGAGCATTCCAATAGGGTGCTTGAACATAAGACTCTAATGCCTACCCCATGTAGAAAAACCTTGTGATAGGAAGATTTCTTGGAATGGGGGTTAGTAGGACCTATATAAGTGAGTAATTGGTGGGAGAAGAAATATTCCCATGCTCATTGGGATGTGAGAACAAGGGAGATTGCTTGGAGCTATACAAAAAGACTGTGTGGAGCAGTATATCCATAGGTGGATACATGTTCTCTGAATCCATGTAGTATTTAATAGGTGGAGACACTGTGTCCTCTAGATTCCTATGAGCTAGATTTAAAGATGAAGTTGACTGGAGACAACATGGAGAATTTGACTCATCAATGCTTAACGAGTAGAGATGTGCTCTAGATTCTTGTGGTGCTTAACAAGTGGAAATGTGATCTGGATTCCTGTAACGCTTAGTAGTGGATTACGTGGAGATTGTTCAGTAAGGACAAAGCTAAAGACCATGTGGAATTATGGAGTGTATAGACCACTCAATTATTGTAAAGTAAAGGAAGCAAAGAGTAACCATATAATAAGCATCAATTACCAGTTTGAATAATTTCTCTATTTAGGTTGTGATTTTAAATTTTGTGGTTGACCTCATAAAGAGTTTGTTGATGAAAGTATGAATTAATTTAAAATTTTATGATGAACCTCATAGGAATCATATGAGGCTAACTGTCCAACATGAATATATGAGGCTAACTGCAAGACAAACCATATCAGCTCAATAATATCAACGTGCGCAACAACACACCAGAGCAGAAGACTTCAGGAACTAGGCCATTGCGGTGACATTGGAACCTTATGATATGCATAGCTTTCCATGATATATGCCATGATACATGTGATGTGTTATTAAAGAAAGGAAGGGGCATGCCTTGATTGAGAAGATTCTTCCCATGCGAGGAATATTTTCCAAAGGATGGATCACCCAAGGGACTAAGGAAGCAAGAGAAGGGGATGCCTCAACTTGGAAGGTGAGTTACTAGACGAAAGAGGAAATAGATCACCTGAAGGATTGAAGAAGCAAAGAAGGGGATCTTGTAATTTGGGAAGTGAACTAGTTTTCAAGGAATCATGTGCATACTCATTGATACCATATATGTATTAGGTGTGTCCGAGGAAGTAATGAGTCGAATTGTTCTATAAAGGAGCATTGAGCACAATGGATGACATAGCTGGAAATTGGAAGTGGATTGTGCTTTGAAATCGAGTAATTGAGCAGGACAAGATGAAATGGAAGAACTTTGAACTAGAGGAAGCCACTTGAGAAATGGTTGATCAGATGTACATCTTACCCGCTTTTTTTACCATTTGAGTAAATGTAAAAAAGAGTTATGTGTATATAAAGCTGACTTTCAAATTTTGTGTTTGTGTCATAGAATATTGTTGAATTTTATGTTTAGGCATAAAACACTATTGAATTTTGTGTTAAAGTATAAAACACTAAGGACGACGCTTCTCTAAGGGGGTGGGGTTTGTGGTAGCCCATTTTGCTACCCCTCTTGTAATTGCCACTATTAATTGTAAATTCATGGACATATTGTGGAAATGTAAATGATGACTAGGCTAAGAGGAGTGGACACATATTCGATGGTCTAAGAAGGAGTTGTTTATGAAGTGATTAAATTTAGGATATTTCATTTAATGTGTTGTCATTTCCTTGAGTGTGTTTAATGGCTCGCACAGTAGGTGGGGAGGTTGAGTATGGGCTTCCTAAGTGAAGAAAAGTCCCCATACCACCTATGCCCTCAAGGAGCATGTTGGTGTGGTCAAAACACAAAAGGGGAGATGAGGATTGATAGAAGAAAAGGTTGACCGGAAGAGAATGGGGAGGGGGATGATCCAGATAATATGTAGAGTATGTGGAGTGGTATGCTTTTATGTGCTTAACAGATTGTGAGAGAGTTATGTGGAGGCATACAAACATGAATTGTATCCAAGTATGCAAAGTATGGTAGGGATATGAATATGGTAGTTGCGAGAGAACTCGAGGAAGCAAGATGTAAGCGAGTAGCGTTGGCATAAGGCGGAAGAATGCAGAGTAGCGCAGGGTGAAGATAAGACCTAAGAAGAGATGGTGGAGACACAACACATTATGGATACCCATAGGTTTAGTGGGTGGAACCATTGTGTGCTCTGGATCCCTGCATAATAGAGTGGTAACTTTGTGGGTTTGGATATATACAAGGTTTAATAGGTGGAAACACAGTGTATTCTAGATCCCTGATGAGTAGGTGGAGACACTGTGAGCTATGGTTTTCTATAACATTAAGCAGGAGGAGACAACTTGTGCTATGGATTCATGTAAGCAGGTGGAGACACTGTGAGCTTTGGATTCCTATATGAACTAGTTGATTGGTGTTGGTGTGAATTTCATTGAGCTCTTAACTCCTTAGACTCTGAATCTAGCTCAAGGGTAGTCAAATGCAAGAAAAATTGTAATGTTGGCAGCCTATGGTTGGGTGGAGAGTTGAAGTCCCTCCCTTAGTTTCCAGTCATTAAGTTAAACAAATAAGTATATTCACACACACATATGTTGCACTGTGAATAATGAATGAAGTTGTTATGTGTTATAACAATGATTATATCAACACTGTTTATGGAAGAATGTGTTATTCCTGGTTGTCTAAAATGAGATAGTTATGTGGATGTTCTTATGGTTTTGAGGGACTTGAAGATCCCTATGGTTGCTTGATGTGCTCAGTTAAACTATTACTATGTGTGATTTCCATTGTTTGGCATGGTCATGGATGTTTGACTAATTAAGGCTGTTGATTGTCTTTATGATGCAATCTATGTCTCATCAATGGATTGATAGTATTATGTAGGATCTATGATGTGGTTTAATATGATGCTTCTACATTTGATTTTATAGAGCAGTTTTAACCATGGCTTAGCTTGTTCATGTGCCTGTTAGTAGGCATGTTGATTGATCCATCTATCGTATCATAACTATGTTTAATGTTTGGAATCATTGTGTAGGTGTGAAGGTTTCATTCTTGTTGTGATAATGATGTTGAACATTTATTGATACCCATAAAGGATTCACAAAGCCATCAAAGTCCTTAATACTTCTAAACCTACTCATCGCAAAGTAACAAGCTTATATTTGGGCCAAATAAGCCTTGTTAGACTTGTAATAGAGTTGGAAATTATGAAGGGAAAATGACTTTATTTAACCCACAAGGTTTGGAAAACTGGCCAATGAGGACAAAGACAAAGATGTATATTCCTGAGTGAATGGGGTCAGATATATGTGTCTTGTGGAATGGAGACAAATATTTAATCATGTGTGGGTGTATATATCTATATATATTATATATATATATATATATATATATTATATATATTATTATATATATATATATATATTTATTATTTATCTATATCTATCTCTCTCTCTCTATATATATATATCTATCTTTGTCTCCATTCCACAGGACACATACATCTCTATCTCCACTAAACGGACATATCTCTGACCCCATTCTCTTGGGCATATACATCGTTGTCTTTATATATATATATATATCCAAGGGAATGGAGATGTAGATATGCCTATTCTATGGAGACAAAGATATATGTGTCTCAGGGGATGGAGATAGATATATGTCTATTTTGGGGAATGGAAATGTCGAGAAACAGAAGGACTTATAATGTGAAAATGCTGATTTGTACAAAGGATTGGGACTTGGTGGGATATATATATATATATATATATATATATCCAAGGGAATGGAGACGTAGATATGCCTATTCTACGGAGACAAAGATATATGTGTCTCAGGGGATGGAGATAGATATATGTCTATTTTGGGGAATGGAAATGTGGAGAAACAGAAGGACTTATAATTTGAAAATGCTGATTTGTACAAAGGATTGGGACTTGGTGGGAGATGCCACATAGGTTGGGTAAGGCTACACAGATGCCACCTAGGATCCTGAAGGATGTAGATAGGTGATGTTGCAAAGTTATCAGAAGTGGCACGCTACTAGCTTGACACGTGGTAGGTAAGAATGGCCTTTTTGGATGGCCAAGTGATTAGTCTTTAGAGGACATGTGGCGTTAATAGAGGATGCCATGTGGTAGGGTGACATCACCCTGATGTTAGTGTGATGTCAACAAAACAATGTGGCAACAAGTGACATGGAGGATTATGCTAATATGGAAATTGGAATGGGCACTTTTAGTGTTGATTAAGTTGAATCCACTAGAATATGGTGATGGTTTTGGGGTGCCACATGGATTGGGGTTGCCAAGTGAAATTGACGTGACTAAGAGCCACTTCACCACAGAGCTCGATTCCCTATAAATGTTTTGTAGTGTCTTCTCACAATGGGGCACATTATTGATAAAACATGTGGTGGAAGGAAGGTGTTAGATGAGGAATTTCCCCAATGACTAATGTAAATATCTATGTCTCGCCATGGATGTTTTGGATCGGGACGTTCCTAAAGGTGTGGCATGATGGCATTATGGTGCGATGATGTAGTGGATGACATGTTGGACCATAGGTGATGTGGGATAACCACGTATGATATGTACGTGAGTATGGTGGGGACCATAGTTGCATAAATGAAAAATAGCAGACACTCCGCTGCCCCCCCACCCCACATTATCTATTGGGAAGGAGGGGGGCCCTGCTCTTAATACAAGTCGTTGATCTAAATAGGTGGTGATGTGGAGAAGATAGGGTAGGGGGAAACTACGAGGGTTTTATTTGAAAAAGTAACAAATTGCAAACCCTCCCCCCCTTGTTAGCTATCAGAGAGGTAGGGGACTCCATGATTAATATAGATCGTTGATCTATTCAGGTTGGTCATGCAAGGCCTTCAAGATACAAAGCTTTCACCATTGGCCAAGCAGGTGCCACATAACACTTCTTGATTGGTTAGACTTTGAAGGGGCATATCTCTCAATCCAGAGGTCAGATTGAGATAAAAATTATATCGTTGGAAAGCTCTTGATGAGATGGATGCAATGGTGTTTTCCAAAGTTAATTCCACCAACTCTGGAAAAGAAGAAATTTTGTAACTCCATTTCCACAATGAGGCTATCGAGGTTGGGTTAGTTAAAATTAACACCTCCCATCAACCTAAAAAAGTGTAAGGAGGTGGGATGGAGCATTACACAATTGGTGAGGAAAAGTTATTTTTGGAGCTTTAACTTTAAGGAAATGAAAGCTTAAAAATGAATCCCCAAAATAAAAAGTTTTAAATTAAAATTAAATTACAACTTTAAATTAATAATACTAACTTTTATAATTAATTGTGAAGTCAATACTAAACACTAAAGTCCAATAAAATATCAAATCAAAGTTTCTTATTGTATTTTCACATTAAAAGAGTGAATAGTACTATATAGGTTTTTTACAATTAAAACTAAAACAATTTCAAATTTACAAAGTGTTAGTTTATGTAAAATTTATGTTTACAATTTTTTTTAGAATTTTAGGTATTTTTTTTTCCTTTTTTAGATGAATATTTATGGATATTAAAGTTTTAGTATTTTGTTGAATATGTTCATATAATTATTAATACAAATTGAATTTGTTAAATATGTTTATATAATTATTATTACAAATTAAATTAGTAATTTTAATATTGTAGTTGTTGTAGAAATATAAAATTTTAATGGAAAATTTCAATATATTTCAAAATTGGTAGGACGGGGTTGGACTATTTCACTCGTGAGTAATAATTGAAGGACAATACGCTTGGAAACTAGGAGTTCTTTTAAACAATTCAACATAGGCATATGCTTTTCTGCGAGGCTTTATCCTAGCTTGTACATTCCATCCAAGTTGTGCATCCAATGCATCTTCTTTTTCTAGTGGACTCATTTATCATTGAGGGACACATACAATTTGGAACAAAGGACACAAATATGAGAATAAAAGAAATTCTTAGAAAAAATAGAAATTTGGTTGAAAAAATGAATTGCAAGATTGAATGGTTTCACATCTCACGCCATAATAACAAATTTTCTTAATCCCAAGCTATTTTGCTACCTAATTAGTAAAAAAATGATTAATTTTAATTAATAGGAAACTTGTCAACTAGCTAATTCCTAATTCTGAGGGTCCCAATCATTTTGTATCTAGTAAATCTCTATATGAATGGGAATTTTGGGTGGTTTTGAAATTTTAAATCATGAATAACAAGTTATTACAACTACCTAGTATGTATTTATGTAACCCATCTATGTGCATTTTCCATAGTAT
>APFE030071013.1:0-10545 GCA_000404065.3 Pinus taeda | reverse complement strand
ATTGTAAAATCTAACAATCTACTGTATATTCCCATTGAAGTCCAAGTTAGAGGTGATTGGGTTACAGTAGATGCTTTTATAGATACCGGGGGATCTAATAATCTGGCTTGACCTTCCCTCTTCAAAGGCCTTTGGAAACCACTCCAAAATGTCCTTGTGTCAGAAACTATTGGTGGTTCAGTCAATCTTACACACTATGTAGACAACATTTCAATGAAAATTGGAGGGAATATTATAAAGATATCGGCAATCCAGAATTATGATAACTCTGCAAGTTTATTCCTTGGTATGCCTTTCATAAATTCTGTTCTACCTGTCACTATAAGTAGTGATAAAATTATTTGTAATATCAAGAAAAAAGCAGTTGTAGTGCCAAGATTAACAATGGTCGATTCAGAAGCCAGAAGACAGAACAGTCAAAAAAAGGTTGGAGAAAGAAAGTCTCAAAAGACTTCCCGAGATTGGAGAGAAGTGTTACAAATCTATGAACAAAATAGCCAACCTAAGCAAAAAGCTTTCCGAAATCCTGATTGGTCACAAGATCAATTAGAACTTTTTGATGAATTGTTAACATGTTGTTCTGAAAATCCCAAAGAATTCTGGGATGTTGAGAGTCCTATGCAGGAGATCATCACAATGCATGATAATGGAGTCACTGGCAAAATGATACCATGCACCCCAAAGGATGAACAAGAAATCAGACGACAGATTGAAGAAATGCTACAATTAAAGTTGATTGAACCAAGTGAGTCCCACTATTCTTGTTCTGCTTTTTTAGTTAGAAATCATTCAGAAATAGTCAGAGGAAAATATCGTATGGTGATAAACTATAAGCCTCTGAATGCTATAACTAAAAGCTTTCAATATCCTTTGCCAAGGCAAGAGGTGATAATGCAGAAAATCTAGAAAAGTAAAATTTTTAGCAAGTTTGATATGAAATCTGGATACTATCAGATTCAAATTGCCCCTGATGATCGCCATAAGACTGCTTTTACTTGTCCTACTGGATTCTATCAATGGCATGTTGTTCCATTCGGTTTAAAGAATGCCCCTGCATTTTTTCAAAGGCGGATGGATTATATTTTCAGTAAATATGATTTCATTGTTGTATATATTGATGACATTTTAGTTCACAGTCCTGACCTAGAAACCCATATGAAGCATTTGAAAATATTTCCTGAAGAAGCAAAGAAACATGGTCTATTCCTGTCAGAAAAGAAAATGCTTCTTTTCCAAGAAAATATTGATTTTCTGGGTATTCATGTCAAAGAAGGAAAAATACAGATGCAGCCACATGTTTTATCAAAACTATCTGAGTTTCCTGATTAGTTGACTGATACTAAAATGATTCAGTGGTTTATTGGTATTCTTAACTATGTACATAAGTATATCCCTAATTTGTCAGAAAAGACTGCACTAATCTATGCACATCAGAACCATGGTTGGTCTCCAGAAGCCACTCTAACTGTGCAACAATTAAAGGAAGAGTGCCAACATCTTCCTGCCATAAAGCCACCAGGTAATGGTTTCCTGATTCTCCAAACTGATGCCTCTAATAATTTTTGGGCAGCAGTTTTGCTTGAAAGAGTAAAGATAGGGAAGGAGACCGAAGAAGTTTTGTGTGGTTATGCTTCAGGAGAATTCCAATCTTATCAGAAGAATTATTTCCCTGCAGAAAAAGAGACTTTAGAAATTTTCAATGGTATTCAAAAATTTGAAATTTATTTGGCTCCAGTAAAATTTTTGATTCAAACAGATTCAATGAATTTCAAATATTTTTTAAATGCCAAGATTTCTAAACAGCTAGCAAGAGGTCATCTATTGGCTTGGCAAATGTGGTTTCAA
Organism: Pinus taeda; assembly: GCA_000404065.3. Taxonomy (NCBI): domain Eukaryota; kingdom Viridiplantae; phylum Streptophyta; class Pinopsida; order Pinales; family Pinaceae; genus Pinus; species Pinus taeda. The sequence goes on along the minus strand of APFE030071013.1, from coordinate 8,700 downwards.
ATGTATGAATTTGATGTTGAATGGGTGCCAGGCAATTCTAATATGCTTGCAGATTCTCTCACCAAGGAAATGAATAAGGCACATGGTTTGGTTAATAAACATGGAATTTTTTACTTTCTAGGAGTTACTCCTCAAGAAGATTCTTTTGCAACATTTGTAAAGAGATTTCAAATACTTCAGTATGTAGCCAGTGATATTGCAGAAGAAATCAAAAAGGTTGTAGGCATGAGACTAAGAAGGAACCAGTGGATACAGAATTGTCAAGCTTGACAAGCTAAGAACATTGGAATATTTCTAGGGTTGGATGAAGATTTGATAAAAATCTTTCCGTTGTCGAACATGGAGGTAAAACTTTATTTTAAAACCCTAGATGACTACTGGACAAAGGAGTATTCAGAAAAGTCAATTAAAATTTTGAAAACTTTGAACTATTACCAAATCATTGGAGTTATTGATTTTGCTCTCTCAGTTTTTACCTCGGCAAAAATGTTGGATTTGGAAGAAATAAACATGACTGAAGGTGTTCAAAGAATTTTAGTATCTTTAAGAATTCCTGACTTGTTTGAAGAACTTGAAGCAGCTTTTCTGCAAAGACCTGATGAAAATTATGCTGCTACTGATTCATTCCCACAGTACGAGCTATTTCAGCCTTTTGCTGATTGGGAAATCAGAGATGGGAAATGTCAGAAAAAATTATGTGTTAGGTCATCTCAGTGTGTCGAAAGAACTTTGCAGTATTTAAGAACATTCTCAGCACCATGGGACCATCACAGTCTGGAATCTAGAAAATCAGTCGAACCAAATCCATTTTCTCAATTATTTTGTTCAGAAAGTCTTGATGAGCCACAGATAGTAAATAATCCCGACGAAATCAGAAGAATCACAGGATGGCTTAAAGAATTTCCTAAATTAATGTTGCAAGAAAAATTGTCTTTAATCAAAACTTTAGACAGATTACAAGGAAAAAAGGCCACTTTTGATATATGGATAAATCAGAAAGGCCTTGTTACTTTAAGCATCCTACACGGTAACTGGAATGAGGATGTTGCTTATTTAATAAATTTTCTACTGTCCACTCATGTTTGTTCATCTATGGTGTTTACCAGAGGTTGGCAGAAACAATTTGATATCAATCAATACTGTAAAATTTGGGTTCAGTATTGCCTGGAAAGATCGGTTAGTATGTTCCAAATTTTTAAATGGGAGCTGCACAACGGTGTTGAATTATCCGTTCAAAATCTGCCTGATTTTAGAACAAGAAGAACAGATCCTTTTCTCGCCATTGAAATAGATCCTATGGCCTATATTAATCGATGGTCGAAAAAGGACACTGAGTATCTGTTTCCGCAAAAAAATCTTTATGTAACGACAGATATAATAAAATTCGACACAGGACAATCTTCACGTGCCCCACTCAGAAAGGAATCTACTTTAACCATTGCCAGCAATAAAGGAAAAGAAAAAGTAAAAGAAGATGCTCCAGAAAAAGACACCATATACTTCGACACGTATCAAGATGCTCAAGGGAATCATGATATTGATTGGGAACAAAGGTACCTAGAAATACTTGAGCAACAGTATTATGATAACAAGTCTTCATCAGAATTTGATCTGGGTTCGGACATTGAAAGTGACAGAAGTCCTATTGGACCGTGGTAGTGTGTTTGCTTTTGTTAGTGTGGTTTCTTTTTGAGTCTATTATTGTACTCAAGAACTATTGGATAGACACCGTCCAGACTAAGTAATGTTGGACAAGGACTCCCAAGATTCTCTTTGTCTAAATTAGTTTGTTATAAATAGAAGTCGATAGGATGAGTGAAGCATTGAAGGCAGCTTGCTTACCTTGGTGCTTTGTGTGAGTGCTTTGTGTGTGTAACCAGAGACTAGAGACTTTGCTCTACTCTGAAGCATAATGTGGTATGTACAAATTTTGCTTGATTAATATTGAAGCCTGCTGGGCCGCCTGACTGAGGTTAGTTCTTTGAAGATCATCATTGTGGAAGACTGTAAGGTGAGTTGAGAAAGCAAAGGAGTTGCGCGTATGTCCTCGCATGTCTTGTGGATGAGTTGAAGAAAGGTCAGCACACCTCTTCAGTTATCAAGTAAGTACTGAGTACACAATCTGTTCAGCAATTCCAGAGTTGTTTCCCAAGCCGAAACGAGGAAGGAATGAAGTCTGCAAACATTAAACTCGAAGTTAGTTACCCTAATTTGCCCTGGATGAATGTCGATTGTCTGATCTTTCCCTAAGATATCTGTCATTGGATCGTCACCAAGTGGCGGGGTGGATTGGAAACCAGCTAGATGCAGACCTCAGGCAACAGAGTACATCCAGTCTGTCAGTACGCCATCATGCAGAAGGACAACCCAAGCGCATAATATATGACATGACTGTGTAATAAAACGTATAACTATTGATTCAAATTAATCAAAGGCATATAATATTAAATCAAAAACTAATGAAATGGACTATAATCATATCAACTGACAGATGTATAAATTATGTGAATTAAACACTTGTATGATGCATAAAATCTATGTACATGAGTACTGATGTATGTATTAAATTTTTTTAATATATAAAATGTTATTAAGGTTAGAGTGTTACACGGATGCAAGAAGAGACGGTGAGCTCTGGCGATTCGACTGCAACCTCTAGGTCTAGGGTTTAACGCCTCAAACCTGCAAACCCAGAGTCAGTTCTGGCAGCGCAGAAAGACAAAATAGCAGATCTTCTCAGCAGAGGTCGTGGACTGACCCAACAAATGGTAAGCGAGGGGTCCAAGGGGACCCCATCTTTCAAACAAATCGTCATGCATAAACAGAAAGCATAGGAAGGACTAAAAATCACGGGCTATGGAGAACGCAATGACTCCAGCGGAACCAGTAGAGAAAGGGAACAGAAAATGCAAACAGAGACAAGAAGCAACTCAAAAAAAAAATACAAAGTAATTAATGGCAAGGAGAACACGGACACCAGAGCAGATGCAGACCAAAGGGCTACATGCTCAATAAACATCCAAATAGAGGAAGAAGAAGAACAAGATGCAGAGAAACGAGAGCGAGAAGAGAAGGAAAAACAAACATCCTCAAACCCCAGCACCAACAACGCTACGCAAGGAGCATGAAAACCAAAGAAAAATGAAACCCTCAGAGTAGTTTGCACAAATCCGGAGATTCAAGCCCAACGAGAACATATGTCAGAACATGCAGTCATATGCAAGTTCATGGGACTGTGGCCAACAGAACACACCCTCTGTCATTGGATCAAGCAGCACTGGAAACCTAAAGGTCATATCAAACTACACTTAGGAGCAAAAGGTTTTTTTACTGTTGTTTTTACGAACATAGAGGATGAGGATAGGGTTTTTGATGGGGGTCCCTATTTCTTTGCTTCAGCGGGACTCTACATGAGACCTTGGAAGACAAACTTTGTTCCTGAAAAATAAACCTTTACACATGTTCCTGTGTGGATCCATCTATTCTCCCTTCCAATAGACTACTGGGGCTTAGTGACACTCAAACATATAGGAGACCATCTAGGAACCTTTATCAAAGCCTCAGAAGCAACAATACAATGAAGGTACACCTCTTGCGCGAGAATCTGTGTGAAGCTGGATGTCTCAGGAGCTCTGCATGAAGGCTTATGGCTGGAGTTTAGAGATGAGGACTACTTTCAAGCCATTGATTATGAGCAAATCCCATTTCGATGCAGAAAGTGTCATGAACATGGCCACCTCGTCAGAGACTGTCCTTTAAACAAAACAGAAGAAGTTCTCAAAACAACGCAAGCAGCAAAGAGCAAAGAAATCTTTACAAAACCAAAAGCAAGACAAAGAGCCAACAGGAGAAGATTAAACAGAACAGGGGTAGAGCTAGGCAATACCAACAACAACTTCAGCATTCTGGAAAGAGATACAGACTCAGAAGGAACAAATGGGGAAAAATAGTGAAATGAGAAGAAAAAGGACCAGTGAGACCATAACATGAAGAAAGGGGAGGAAAATCAAATCAGTACCAAAGCCCAAATGCACGAGCCTGAAGAAGAACATGATGAAGATACTGATATGCTAACCAGTGATGGTGGAAGTGACGAGATGGAGCTCAATGAAGCCCTAGGGGAGGAAGGGATAAACCTCTCAGTGATGGTGGAAAACTGGAAAGCTCAAGGACTAGAAAACGTTCCAGAAGACGAATTAAGGAAGATCAGTGACCTATTCATGGCAAGACAAAAGGCGGAACTAGACAAGCAAAACAGAATATTAGGTATTGCAACAAGCATAGGAAATCATTCAAAAAGCATCTCTCTTAATCCAACGGGTCTCAAGCAAAAAAAGAAAAGAGGACGAAGAACAAATGGGGAAGTGCTACAAGATTTGGGGATCTTAATGCTAAACTCAGGCAAAATGAAGGCACTAAATGCCTTCCCATCCTACCAATAACAATCCTCGTTATAAATGAAAATCGTTTCATGGAATGCAAGAGGGCTCAATAGCCTAGCGAAGAAAATACTTCTCCAAAGAAAGTTCCAAAGAGAAAAGTCGGACATCATGTTCATACAGGGAACCAAATGTGCCACCAATCACATGGTGAACATCAGCAAAAAAATTGGGCAAACCTATTGATTTCATAGAAGTAGCCAGTCAAGGATGGGAAGGAGGCATCACCACTATCTGGGACACCAAAGTAGTAAGTATCCTCTCCATGGAAGCCACCAGATCATTTATAGCCACGAAAGTTCAAATAATAGGTAACTCTGAAACTTACTTATGCATAAATGTCTATGGACCACAACGATTAGAAGATAAATTTCATTTTCTTAATTATCTTATGAGTCTAAAGCTTAGACATCTCACCTCGAAGATAGCTATGAGAGGAGATTTCAATATGATAACCTCTCTCTTGGAGAAAAAAGGAGGAATCAGATGGCTCAACAAGGATGCAGAGCTATTTGCAGAATTCATTGAAACTGCAAAACTAGTAGACATCTTACCCAAAAATAGCTCCATCACCTGGAACAATAGAAGAGGAGAAGAGAAACTAATTGCTTCAATATTGGACATATTTCTTATCTCGGAAAGTATTTTACTTGAAGGCATCACAGTGGACTCTGACATTCTTCCTAGTGGAGGGTCAGATCACTGGCCTATCTCACTAGAGGCAGCCTTCCTAGGCACTCCTAGAAACAAGCCTTTCAGATTCGAAAAGTTCTGGCTGCAACACCCCAACTTTGTTAAATTGCTAGAGAAATGGTGGTGTGAACCATTAGACATAAGAGGAACCAGAATGTTCAAGCTCCAAAGCAAACTAAAATATATCAAAAGCAAAATTAAAGAATGGAATGCAACAGAATTTGGGAACATCTTCCAGGAAAAAGCTATCATAGAAAGCAAGTTAGATCATATTCACAAGTTATGGACCTCGGGGAATATCAGTGAAGATTCAAAGGAACAGGAAAAATCACTGATGGATCAATGGAAACTTCGTTGTCAACAAGAAGAAGCACTCTGGAGACAGAAATCTAGAGTCCAGTGGCTCAAGGAAGGAGAGAAAAATAGAAAGTTTTTCCACATATCTACTCTAGACTACAGAGGTGCAAACAAAATTCTACGATTCAATAATGAAGCAGGAGAAACTCTTCAAAACCACAAGGACATATCATCTCTGCTCACCAGGCATTTCAATCATATAGCTCAGGAAACACAGGAAGAAAGAATAGAGGCTATAGAGGATCTTGCTCAAGCTATACCCCGCATCATAACTACTGAGCAAAACATTTCTCTACTAAGAGCAGTCTCAATGGAGGAAGTGGAGGAAGCCGTTAAGAGTATGTTGAATGAAAAAGCTCCCAGACCTGACGGTTTTACTATAAACTTCTATAAAGCTTGCTGGTCCACCATCAAAACAGAGGTATGGGAAGTTGTTGAAGACTCCAGGTGATCCTGTTCCATTCTCAAATCGCTAAATTCCACCTTCCTTGCTCTTATTCCTAAGGAAGAAGAAGCCAGCTCTCCCGAGAAATTTAGACCTATAGCTTTCTATAATGTGATCTATAAAATCATATCTAAAGTTATAGCCAACAGACTTAAGTCTATTCTTCCTGAATTAATTTCGGAAGAGTAGTCAGGATACGTGGAGGGCAGACAAATCTTGGACAATATCCTCTTAGCTCAAGAGATGGTTCACACTCTTCAGACCAGGAAAATGGCAGGTATGTTAATGCAACTGGACCTCTCCAAAGCATTCGACAAAGTCAACTGGAAATATCTGGAAGCCATTCTGAACGCTTTTGGCTTTGACAATCAATGGACCAAATGGATCCTAGCTTTAATTAAATCCACCAAATTCTCCATCCTGGTCAATGGCTCCCCCTCGGAACCCTTTTCCCCCTCCCGAGGTATCAGGCAAGGAGACCCTCTCTCCCCATTCCTCTTTGCGATCCTCATGGAAGGGCTCAGCAGACTTATTCACAAAGCTAGAGAAGACGACAAAATTAAAGGGTTACATCCTCTGCACTCTATTCCAGCAACAACACACCAGCAATTTATTGATGACACCATGTTGCATGGCACCCCAACTGTGAAAGAAGTTATGGCTTTCAAGAATATTCTAAACCTCTTCAGCAAAGCGTCAGGTATGGAAATTAATTATGCCAAATCTACCATTTTTTTCTTTAATACTCATCTAGCCATTCAGAAGCATCTATCAAACATTCTTGGATTCAGACAGGGCGATTTTCCCTCTAAGTATTTGGGAGCCCCTCTAACGACCAAACCTTGGCAAAAGCATCACTGGGAGAAAATATTGGCAAAAATGGAGAAAAGATGCAGGCACTGGACTCACAGAGCCCTCAACTTTGCGGGCAGATTGGTCCTCAATAAAGCAATACTGCAAGCCATTCCGCAGTATCTGCTTTCCATCTTGTCGGCCCCCAAAGGAATCCTCCAGAAAATCAGAACTATCCAACGATCATTCATATGGAGAGGCAACTCGAAAAAAAACAAATGGGCTCTGGTGGCCTGGAACAAACTTTGCAAATCAAAAGCAGCAGGGGGCTTAAATCTAATAGACCCCCACACCATTAACATGACTTGTGGAGCTAAGTTGTGGTGGCGTTGGTTAAAGGAACCCACTCTACCATGGGCTAGACACTGGAAGGAAAAATACACTCCCGATTGCAACGAACAAGACCTAATAAGGCTACACGTCGTGCCAGAGGGCTCTCCAAATTGGAATTTAGCTAGGCGGAACCGCAACATAGTTCAGGACCACAGTTTCTGGGAAATCCGCAACGGGGAAACTGCTTTCTTCTGGGAAGATGCTTGGCAACAACTCCCACGGCTAGGAACTCCAGACCTAGAGGAATTTAAAAGGGAATGTCAGAACAAGGGAAGGTACAAGGTCCACCAGTACTGGAGCCACAGCAGCAGCGACCAGGAATAGAGAGAATGGTCATTCCATAACACTGGCACTTCAATTGCAGGAAACGATAACATAAGGGACTTGCTAAGCCATCTAAACAAAAGAAATATCAGAACAGCTACAGAAAGGGACAAGCTAAGATGGGGCATGAAAGGAAGTGGCAATTTCACTCTCAAAGAAGCCAGAGAGCAGCTGGAATATTCTGAGCAAGGGGAGGTTATGCCCTGGAGCAACAAAGTCTGGGACTCCTTGTTCTGGCCCAAAATAAAAACCTTTCTTTGGCTCCTAATGCAGGAAAAAACCCTTACCTGGGAAAATCTGCGCAAAAAGGGATTCTTTGGTCCCTCCATTTGCCCCCTATGCAAAACAGCTGAAAAAAATATGAATCATCTTTTCAATACTTGTGAATGGGCAAAGCACCTCTAGAATTGGATGGAAACTATAATGCAGCAAATCAACAGGGACAAAGACTCCATTCAAAACACCATAATGAATTGGCCTAGCGATTACTTAAACAACTCAAGAATCAACAGCATCTGGAAGGTCCTGCTAGGGTTCATAACCTGGACCATTTGGAAAGAAAGAAATAGGCGAATATTTCAGAATGAACATAGGAACTTAGAGCATTCGCAACGCACCTTAACTGAAAATGTCCGACAACTAATCCTTGCAAAATGCAGAATAGATCCCGACAACCAACCCTCAGCCAGGGACCAGCAAATTCTAAAAGTCTTCAAGTTGGACAACGGACAAAACATGGTAACCACAGGCAGCCAGCAAAAACCTCGAATGGGGCCAATTGCATGGAGTCGCCCCCCTGTTGGTTTCCTGAACCTAAATTTCGATGGCGCCTCAAGAGGCAATCCTAGATTAGCAGGTATCGGAGGAGTCATCAGAAATCACGAAGGGGAAATTCTCCACATTTACAACAAAGCCCTTGGAGAAGGAACCAACAACGAGATGGAATTTGCAGCTATGGAAAAAGGGTTACAGATTCTAAGACTGAACCAAATAGGTAATGCAGTGATTGAGGGCGATTCATAGGTAGCCATAACAGCGGCCAGAAAAATCTACAGGGGAACGCCAGCAAGCAAGGTCACCAAACATTGGCGATTGTCCAAGGTAACAGATAACATAACCAAACTGTTAGGGGAAATGAAAGGTCTCACCTTTCAAGCGGTTCGTCGAAGGGCTAACACGGTTGCTGACCACCTGGCGAATTATGGGATTGAACACCCCAACGCACTGTGGGACAGCCGTTGGCAAGACATCTATAGC
>APFE030071010.1:0-19299 GCA_000404065.3 Pinus taeda | reverse complement strand
TCCATCTTGCCCACAAGAGGGATTAGTTAGCCTAAAACACCTGCACACAAAATATTTCACCGCAAAAATATTGACGTTGATGTCCATATAAAAATAATTTGTTTACTGAGATAGATAGGTATGGTCCCTTATAGTCATTAATTCTTTGTGAATCTCGATCTACTACATAGTTAACTAAAATGTTAAACTTTAATCAACATGTTCTTCTACATCTAATATTTTTCCATCTCACATTCCTCTCTTGATCAAAACACAATTTCTCCAATTACACTTATTCAAAGATGCAATTTCTTTGATTACACATCAAGCATAGATATAGGACTAATTGCCACCTTCACTTATTCCACAACTTAATGTCACATCCTCGATATGCTTATTTTTTCTTATAATAGGAATCTATTTGTCTAATATGATAATTACTTCCAATTGTTTGTATTCTTAAGTTGACTTATGTAATTTATGTCAATAAGTAATTATACAAAGAAAAATCTCAACTATATTGCAATAAAAATACTATCCTAAAGATACAAAAAAACACAATAAGAAATGCAATATTACATTGGGAATAATGCAACTAACTTTTCTACTATGGATAATTCATTATTGATCAATGTTTATAATAAAAAATTCCTAGAAAATTATGCCAATTTTCCAAACACTAATTTGAGTTAAACCTAGTCAAACTTCTTGCTAGAAATTCACTCCACCCAGAATCTCGACCTTCTTTAGAAACTCAACTTTCCATGTCGAAAACAATGTTTTTTTATTGTCGTTATTGAAACTTGGGTTTCTGCATCTTGCCTCTTTCGCTTAAACGAGTGGAAGATATATTTTCTTGCGAGATTCGAATTTGTGTCAAGTTTGGAGGTCTAATTTTCTTATATATATTGGTCAAATGTGTGTGATTTTGAGCAAGGGTCACCTTAATGGTGGTCTTGATTTATGCTTCTTGGAGTCTACATAAAAAAAGAAGAAATTGATCTTTCCTTTTAATATTAATAATTTCTTTTGTTGATTTTCAAGGATCCTAAGCATGTAAGATTACCTCTCAATGCTACAAAAGTCAACACTCCCTCTTAGCGAGTGAGGCATTCTCTTGCAACAATTTTTTATTTAAGAAGGAATTCTCCTTAATAGAAAATTTTAATGAGGTTTCCATAATCACGCATGTATTTGTATATTCCAGGTGGAACATGATCCTTTATGACTCTTCAGAAAAATATACAAAACTCTTTTTGTCATGACGTTAGACTAGGCATTAAATATTTTTACCTTTCTATGTAGAGTCCTTTGTGACCAACCAAAGTCCCTATGTTATTTGGAGGTGAGTTTCATCTATCTCCCTTAGTTGACATAGTGAATTCCTTTTGCTAGCCATGTCCTTTTCGATTCTATGGAGAAGATATATCCAATATTAGTTTCCATGGAACATTTACGTTTGGCTTTTAAAATGAATATATACATATTTTATTATCCAAAATCATTTATGACCCAACAAATATTATTTTTCACTCGCTCATCATTCCCTTCAATAAGGGAGATACCTCGAATCATACTAATCTAAAATTTATCCACAATTTATTCATTGATGAGTATGTACTATAGTTCAATTAATTATTTCTTCATAATTTATTCAATTTAGTGATCTAGACATTTCTCTATGCAAAGTGTCACTTTATTTCTTGAGATATATCATAGGTACTAATCTTCCATATATCTATATTAATATGAAATGTTCAATTTTGAGATATTTAATCCATGGATATGGATTTCTAATTCAACAAAAACTTATACAAAATCCTTCATCTTTAGGTCTTCCTTGCGGTAATCTTGGTCGCTCGCTCTAAGAGAGACCATATTAGCAATGTTAATACAAAATTTATTCAATATATCATAAAATAAATGATTATTATTTTAGTAAAATGATAAATAAAAGGAATGTAAAGAGAAAGAATAATAATGACGATGGAAGGATATAGATTACTTATCATTTCAGAGTTGTAAGAACTTTTTTCTTTGATCCACTTCTTCATATATATTCTTCAAATTCTTCTATGTTTCTTATCTAATATTCCAAAACTAATTCCAGCATTTACTTTCAAGATGTTTTCAATAGTTTATTTGTTTCCTTTAGAGATTAGTTCCATTTTATCGTCTAGAATCCTAAGGATTTATAGATCATTTTATTTTCCTTTGTACGGAATTCCTTCTTCCTACACACTACCTCGTAGTACAACAATCATTAAATTTTTTCCTTTTATTATATCAATGATAAGAAGAAAGTACCAAGGATTCAATTAATCAATGATAAGAAGAAAGTACCAAGGTTTCAATTAATCAAATAATAAATAGCTAAGAAGTAAGGAAGGGAATAACACAAATATTTATCTTTCAATAATCAAATTCTTCAAATGAAGAATTTATTTGACGTTAGAGGTGCCCTCAAATCATTCTTTTATTCATTAAAATTGGAATTAAAATCTTGTGCCTTATCATTCTTGCAGGGCATCGTGATGCATAGTGACCAAGAGTATGAAAGATGAAGCATTTGAATTTTGATAGGTCCTTCTTATTTTTATTTGATCTATTTGGACTTCTTTCATCAAATTTTACAATGTTCGCATCGTCAAATTTGCCAAACTTCCTCTTATTAAATTTTCTATGGTTCTTCCCTTTCCTTTTGTGAGCAGAAGGGCTTGAGTGCCTTTGTTTCGAGGTTCATGTTTATCTCGCAACCCAATTTATTCTTGAATACAATAATCCCATAGATCACCAAATGGTTGTAGTTTTCCACATGGATAAACACCTTCAATGAATGGTTTCCATCGCAAAGGAAAGCTGCATAGAGAAACTGTAACTAACTCTGAACATTTAATTTTTGGATGAGTGAATATAAGTTCATCTTTGATTTGAGTTATTTAAATAAGATAAGATGTGATAAAAATCTGTTTTTGTCATTTTAATATTGCAAAGACAATGCTTCAAGGTTAATTTTGTCGCATATAACTTTGTTAGGGAACTGTACATTTAGTTGCAACTCTTTATTACTTTAACCTGAGGAATTACATGGTATTTTATAGAGTATACAATAATCCTCTTTTCTTTTTCCTCACTCTTTTTGAACTTTTTTTTCTACTCGAATCCCTTTGGTTCTCAAATATATTTTTCCACATGACCTAGAAAGTCATTTTCCTCCGAGATGAAAAGTACTTGATTTTTCCAAGATAATTGATTGCACCTTCCAATGTCTCTTCAATTATGAGCTTTGGAGACATTATTCAAACTGCGAGGAATCAATGTTTGATACCCCTCTTTCTCTAGGACTAATTTAAAAATATTCAATGTGATGCTTCTTGTGGCTACACCATTACCTAGGTTCCGATAATATGTTGATTTTTCTTGTAGTAGAAATTGAATTTTCTAATTTGATAATTACTTCCAATAAATTTTATACTTAATTTGTTTTATGCAGTTTATATCATTAAGTAATTATACATATAATATCTCAACTATAATGTAAAAATCATCGGACCATGAACAAACAACCAAAGACAATAAAAGGCACACAATTACATTGGAAATAGCTAACTTTTGGAAAAGGAAAACCAACTTTTCTACATAGGAAAATGCAATCTTCAACAAATTTTACAAAATAATTTGTCTAGAAATATGTGCCAATTTTTCAATGATAAATACGAGTCAAACCTAGGCAAGCTACCTACCAAGAAATTTGGCCTTCCCATTAAGGTCTTCCGAAATACTCATATTTTTGCATCTTGTGTCCTTCTGAACAGAAAATATCTTGTCTTGTGATATTCGAATTCATGCCAAGTGGGGAGGTCAAATTGTCTTATATATAGTGGAGGTCAAATTGTCTTATAGATAGTGGTCAAATGAGTGACCTTGCGATAGGGTAACCTCTAATGGTGGACCCAGCTTAGGTTCCGTTGAGCCTACATAAATAAATATAAAAATTGAATTTCCCTTTTAATATTCTTAATTTATTATGTTGATTTCGAAGCACCCATAGAGTGGGAGAACACCTCCCATTTCTATAGAAATGAACACCATATACACAAGAAGGATGCATTATACATGATTACGTATGTTATCAATTTAATATATGTAAGTTTTATTTAGGTGGGCTTAGAAAGCACTTTGGGAAATCAACTTGGACCAAAATATTAGGGTGTCAGCTCTAACCAATTGTGGATCCCTTACAACAACATTTCCATTGAAGTGCAACAAACATTCAAAATTCTTTCACAATAGAAAAGTGCATTTATGAAAAGTGCATTTATATCTTATCACAATGTACTACTTCTTTGATGGTCACATAAAGGGTCTAAAGTTACCCTTGGACAAAATCTACAAAATTGTATCCTTCACAACTTGGATCCTTTTCATCTCACCTTGGACACACTAACACAATTGTCCATCTCTACTCAATCACACCATTGTTTTCTCCCTTTAACATATTTAACTAAATCTTTTACATCTCTACTAGTTTTCATGTTGGATTTTTTTTTGTGTTGGAATGCATTGAAACCATAGTGAAACTATTTTGTTACAGTTCTCTGTTGCACGTGTTAGCTCCTGCTGCAGCAGGTATTCATTTTTCATGATTGGCATTTCACAAGCCAAATATGTCGTGCGTTGCTTGCTGCAATGCTCCATATTTGCTCAAACAGTCTCCAAATGAAGAAGGCTACCTCAAGTTCATTCAATTGCCTTAAAATTTTGTAAAGTTATCCCGGTATCGCTAGTTTTAGTTAAAGGGAGGTCCAAATAGTTTAATCTTGGTCTCCCTAGGTTTAAATTTCATGTTTTAGAATATAGAGATTGTAAATCTGTCCAAACAGTTTAATCTTGGGAGATCCTTAGATAGGTAGAGAAACAGAAGAGCCCAACAGCTTAATCTGGGCTCCGGAAGAAATAAGGTTAGTATGTAGATAGGAAAGCATCAAAAGAAAAATGAATGATGGGTTTGCAAGTCTAAGTGCACCCCCAAACAAAAAAAGAAAAAATGCTAGGCAAGTAGGCTGGGTAGGTAGTTCTGAGGCTGTTGAATTGCTGACCAGTTCCAGGTTTTCAGGTATCATATCAGGCAGAACATAATCAGCAAATATTTGTAAGCAAAAAGGCTCAAATGAGGTGTAACTGACTCCCCTTCTCTGTTTTCCCCAATCATTAACTAACATCCCCCAAAGAGGTCAAGACCTGCTTGACACCTCTTAAGTTCATCATCTCCATAAACACTGGCTTGAGTAAAGATCTGCTTTACTCAAAGTTATTCCATATCTTCTCCCGAAGTATGGTCCTACCCCCTTGTAACAACCTAAGCTCTCCCGAACTTAGCGCTTTCTTACCATCTCCATATTAACCACTAGAATTATTATTTAGCTCCCTATTCTTCCTGTCCCCTTATTAATATTAAGTAAAATCCCCCTATGTAATATCCCTCCCCCTGGTTGAAAAATAACCATAGCATCTCCCAGGAATTGTTCAGTTTATCAGAAGCTAAACAAGAACCCCGACCTCCAAAACCACCTCCCAGATACGATGGACTCCTTCCAAGGTATAAAATTCCCCCGAGGTAGTCGGACCCCTTCCGAAACCTCAAACGCCCTTCACACCCACTTACTTGCTTTTTCCTCCTCAAAAGCCATTTTCGCATCGCAACCTCGCACTCTCATATTCATGCAAAACATCACCCATCCGTCCCCGCCGATGCGATATCACGAAATCGGCGATCGACGATCGCAAACGCCGAGTGTCTAATCCATTCACCTCTTCGTCTCCGCCGATGCGATATTGCGATATCACATATCGGCAGTCGCAAGCGCCAAATGTCCAACCCAATTATCCCCCTCGTTCCCCGCCGACGCGATATCATGATATCGCATCGGAGTCTCGTCACCACAGTACATCCAGCATCTCACCACGTCGCTCTGTACCAGGGACCCACAGCTGACATCATCCACCGTACAGCCAACGCCATTCTTACATCAGCAGCCAGAAAAGCCGAAAAAGCTTCGCGCAGGGAGAAAAATCGCACTTCCGAGCTCCAGATCAAGAAACGGAGGCAGTTTCTGATGCGCGAATAACGCGAAGTGCTATTCGCGCATCACTGCGGGAATAGCGCGAAGCGCTATTCGTGCATCACTGCGGGAAATAGGCCATTTCAAGGAATCTTCAGGGAATCTTCTAATCGCCAAGCCCACTACGCGCCGAAAGAGCCCGAAAATCGTCCAATCGTGCCAAAGGATCCGGTTTGAAGAAAGCAACAGATCAGTCACAGAGTTTAAAGTGTATCAGATGAAATTAGCAAGCATCAAGAGTGTCAAAGAGTATCAGTCGACGATGGAAACCATCAATGTAGCGGCAAAGTGTATCAGAGAATATCTTGAGCAGCGGCCCAAAGCAAGAGAAAATTGAATATCTTCCAGCAGATTCACAGAAGGAGATCAAAACTACTTGAAGCTCTCAAATCATAATAATTGCACATTCAATTCGCACCAAAGCCAAACTGCATCCCCGAAGCACATTCACTCCAGCAGCACCGCATCTGGTCCCCAAGGGCCACCTCGTCATCTGTTCCGATCCAGCTTCCCCCAGCGCAGCCAAAAAATATTTACTTTCATTTAATTCCAGCAGCATTTAGATTTTTAAAGAGTTCTAAGCAGACTTGTCAAGGTCACTTGTAATGATGTCTTTCCGATATTTTGTTTATAAATACCACCCTAAGCGATATTGTGAGGGGTTGGTTTATTGGTAGTAGTTGTTGGTCAGTCTTCTTTCCAGCATTTTCTCTGAGCAAAGACTCGCACTATAACTGTCATATTTTTCCATAATCAAATATTGCTGAAAGCATGGATTGCGAAACAACTTGATGTTTTCTCTTGGCCAAGGAATGATCATGGAATTCCTGTGTCTCTGCATGATCCAATAAGTGTTTTTCTTCCCTTTTTATTTTATGTTTTTATCACCTTTCCGCCTTTCTAAATTGCAGGAAAAAAGAATAGCTTAAGATTTTTTTCATTACACCTTAAGTTCAATGGCCTCTATTACCCAAACATGTTGGTACATCATCAAAAAACAGAATATAGCCCTAAGTCTACTATCTATGCATGATGATCATGGTAATAGACAATAGTGCGAGAAACTCCTTGTACCAAGCGGCTAATTGGTCCATGAACCCCCACCATGTGCCTTTGATAGAAAAGAAACAAGTCATCAATTCCAACATCTGGGATGTCTAAGGTCAACCTCTCTAGGTTGTGCTCCAGCTCAGTCAATGCCTTTGTTGCATTAGGATTCTATATTTTGGGAGATACTCGATGCTCACCACACCTTTCAAATCTACATAATCTTGCTTGTCTCAATGGGCTGACATATGCATGATCATTTTAGACAATTAGTTTTGGATACCAAAAAATAAACAAAAAAACAAAAAACAACCAAAGTGAAGTTTCTTTCTTACTTAGGTCACCTCACAACATCCCATCAAGTAGTAGCATATCTGGATCACCTCTGTAATCTATTCCTTTATATGGAAAGTATTTAATCATGATGATTTGACATTCCAAGCATCCAACGAAATCATGAGTATATCGAATTGTTGGGCCTTTGCCACTTTTGTGTCGTGCCATCAATGTGACCCACTTTAGCATACGAGGATCTCATGGTCCTCCTCCATCTATGGCTACATATGGAGTGAGAAGTGGGATCCTCTCTAGAGAAACCAAGATGACAAATGAACCAGACCAAAAATTCTTGAGTTTGTCGCTTTTCACTGTAGTTAGTTTCCCTTTAAGGTTGGCAACTATCCCTTCACACTAGTTGAAAATTGTAGGTTGGAAGGACTCTATGGAGCTCTAACAATGAGCCTTCATAAGTAAGTGAAGAACTATACTTCCACATAGTTGTGCAACAGTGAAGTCAATAGCTCTAAAAGGATGCATGGAAATGGTTTTGATATCAATTCTCATGTCTTAGAGAGAAACTCCCTGCAAGAAATGGTGCACTAGATAGGTGGTAGTTGTTACACCACCTCGTCTATGTTGATAGAGATAAATGTCCAATCCATGACGTGGAAGCCCAGGAAAGAAATAAATGTCATCAACATTAATAGTGAGCCTATGGTGTCCAATAACAATGTGTTCTTCCTGTACATTCCACTTTCTCACCATCCACTCCAATAAGTCTAACTCGGCCTTCATACTTGGAATTGTGAAAAATTTATATAGGCCATAGTTTCTTAACGCATATATTGTCGCTGCATGGCTCAAAGTAGCTATATCTTGTTCTTCATGTTGACGCTCTCTCCACTCAATTTTTGTACCTCAAAACCTTGAAAATAAACATGGAGGATCATTATAAGGAGTTGTGGTAATTTTTTTTCTAAAAAAATTGGGTGTTTCTAATTAATGTTTCAAATCCCACGGTGCTTTGCGCAACCTCTTATGGAAACTAGTATGAATTTGCATAGTTCAAGTGCCAAGAACTGTGCATGTCATGTTTTTTTGTGTTAAAAAAATAGATGTTGTGCAAAGGCCTGATGAAGGTGAATTGCACACAACAAGGGTGATTTTTCATTTGATAAACCCCCCCAAAAGCCAAAATACATGGTAAATTGTGAAATAAAACAATCAAAACCAAGGTATCAGAGAGATAGTTTACCTAGATAAGACGACTCCTAATTTGGTCCAATAGTTTGCCTAGAATCTGCTTCTTAACTTCTTGGTCAAACTGCACTCTATCACTTTCAATTGTTAAAAAACACAAATGGTAATTTGTTTATACGTTTTTGGATTTTATACGTTTATAGGCCCATTACAATATTATTGTTTTCCCATTACCCTCTAAAATCAATTTTTTTTTTTTTTTTTACTATATTTTTTAGCGGTGATGATTATTTTTTACTTTAATTGTCCAAATCATAGGTTATTTACAAAAATGAATCATTTTTGCATTGAGTATATTTTCATCACATTATTGAACTCCTTAAAAACTTACGAAAAGGAAACATAAGGAGTTTTAGACTCCCTAAACATGAAAATATCACAAGTACGTGACTATTCGAACTCGTACAAGTAGATGAACAGTCATCTATTCAACATAACTTTACCCTTTTATTTACTTAACTACAAAATTTACGAAAAAGGTATATGTTGACTAATAATGTTCTATAGAGTTATCTCCTCCATTATTTTAACCTTTTTATGGGATTGAGTCACTAAATGTACGAAAAAAGAGATGTCATAGTTTACTTATATTTTTGTCCTTACTTTGTAAAAATGGAAAACACCAAGCTTTAGTTTCTCCACGCTCGTCAAAAATTTACATATAAAAAACTAAATGAGGCTTTCTTTTGTGTCTTTTCAAAATCTTTAAACAAGAAAATGACATTGAGTTAACCCTTCACTAGACTCGTAAAACTTAAACAATGAAGTAATTACCAATCATGATGAGACCAAATCAAGACGAGACCAAAACACTCGTTCTTAGGGTTTGTTAAAAATACTTCAAAGGAATCATCAAAAGGATGTACTTGAAGGTTAATAATATGTTATCCTCCTCAAGCTTGCCAAAGATAGAGAGGTACTTGCGAGTAATGGTGGGGATAAATTTGGAAAGAACATTTTTTTTTGTATTGCAAGAGGTAGTATGACACTCTAGAACATAACACTCTATCACTTTTGTGCTCAGGCTGGGAAATCCATTTTCCTCTCAGTTCACCATTGTTATGAATCCAACTCACAAAATGATATAAAAGATAGATGAACGCCATAGAAATAAGCCTCTTCGAGGGGGCAACCTCCTTTACATTACACAAATGAACAATTCTTCCATGATACAAATGAAAAGACTTCCTTTATATATATAGGAGTCTAAGGTTCATAATATAATCAGAGATGACATAACAATAATAATGTAAGGGCACAATAATAAAAATATGGGGACTACATGGGCACAACAATATAATAAGGGTGTTGTACTAATAACAATAAGGGGTTACACTAGTAGTATAGGGATCTAACATGCCCCTCTCCTTCAGAAGGTGTTGTCCTTAATGCTTGAGTAGTTTTTTATGCTCCTATATAAAATTTTTGTCCTCCCATGTGGAATATTCAGTGGGTAAGTTCTTCCACTTGATGAGATACTCTGAAATTGATCGATTTCATAGCTGTTGAGTTCTTGTTTCTATGACTGCTCCAGGATCCAATATCATTTTTCCTTCCTCGTGAAGTTCAGGCAATATTTTTTGAACTGGGATCTTCTAAAACTTTTTAATGAGTGGGCACACTTCTTCTTACTTCCTCCATTCATACCTTGTTTCATTTATCCAATCTGGTTGGATAATAGAAATGGCACACAACAATGCTTCCACATCCTCATCCTTTCTTGAGAGTGCATCTGCCACACATTTTTCTTCCCTTTTTTGTAGATTGATTTCAAGGTCATAACCCAACATCTTTGTGACCCATTTTTGTTGCTCTTCAGAGGATAATCTTTGTTCTAGAAAGTATTCAATACTATCATGATCCATTTTGACCTTGAAGTGTCTTCTCATTAGGTAAGGTCACCATTTCTTAAGTGCATGTACTATTGCCAACATTTACTTCTCATAAATAGATTTCTTGAGGGACATTTGTTTGTATGTATGTAACCATAAAAATAGCCAATCGCCTGGATTAAAAATTATTTCATTGTGATGTTGATCTACCTGTTGTTTCATTCGATTCAACACCAAAGTGGCGTTATCCTTTAAAGTTGGAGAACTTGTTGTTGATGCTTGATGTAATTTTTCACTGCTTGAATATTTTTCTTCTTCATATGTTCTTCTATATTGAGTGTTTGAGGAGTGGTAATTTCCTCCAATGCATTACAAGATATGGTCGGGGTCATTTCTTGATTCTTTATGTGATTTCTCACTTCTTGAACATTTTTCTTCTTGATATTTCCTTCTATCCTAATAGTTTGAGGAGTGGTAATTCCGATCATTACATTACAATATATGGTCAGAGCCATTTCTTGTTTCTTTACGTGGTCTTTCACTTCTTGAACCTTTTTCTTCTTGATATGTCCTTCTATGTTAAGAGTTTGAAGAGTAGTAATGATTTCCAATGCTTTACAATATGTGGTCGAATTCATTTCTTATTTCTCTAGGGTTGGTTCCTGGTGTATATACTCTTATCTTGATGTTTCTTGATCCTTTTCCTCGTATCCACAATCAACGTAAAATAATTTCTTCTCAACACACTTATGATCTTTAATGTAATTTTTATCACAATTGTAACAAAGCCCCTTTTCTCTTTTTTCTTCCAATTGTTGTGGTGTAACCCTTGTAGGTTCTGGAAGGCTACGAGAAGCAACAATTCCATCTTTATAGTTGTCAGGGGTAGACTTCCTTGTTGCCATAATTTTTCCTTCCACTTTGAAACAAAGCCCTTTTGCTCTTTTTTCTTCCAGTTGTTGTGGTGTTGCTCTAAAGAAGGTGTTTTTCATTGTATCCTCATAAACTGCTATAATTTCCTCTGTGAAAATTGACCACATAACAAGTGGTTTACGAGAACAAAGCCCTTTATACCATAAAAATTGATCTTGTTCTAAATATGAAGATTCAATACATACCATTTGTAACATTGGTACACCATGTAGATCAAAATATTTCTACATCCGTAGTGTCCAATTTACCGGATCCTTGCCATTAAACTTCCTCATCTCGAATTTTCTTGATTTTAAGAGCTCGATCTTGAAACGACTGTAACTCTGTAATTTCAGATTTCTAAGTTTTGAAATTTATTCCTGGGGTAGCTCTTTAAGTTATCTTTCTAACCCCGAAAGTCTAATTAGAATTTGATTATCCAAGAAAGAGTTATGCCAAATATTCCATGGTGACCTGATTGTAGACTAGTTCAGTAGAGCGAAATTGTATGACGACCCATGTATCCCTGTTTCGACATTAGTACCTAAAACTGACATGCAAAAACCTACAAGAAGCCCTATTTCTACAAATTCTGATTAAAATTCAATTTGATGCTTAGAGAGAAAGTTATTATGATTTTCCCAAGGTGACCTATTTGGAATGTAATTCGGTGGTCTGCAAAAAAACTAACTTCCTCAGATTTTATATCTTAGAATATAGCGAGACACGATCTGAAATTTGGAACTGAGGTTCAGAACTATTTCTTCTCAAATGGGTTTTTTTGTTAGCTTCTAAAACTTCGTAGAGAAAGCTTTATAGCGAAAATTCCAAAATGACCTGTTTTAGATGAAATTTTGGAGCATACAAAAACCCTCACTTCCTCATATCATATCTGAGAAAATATAGTGAGACAAGTTATGAAATTCGATCGCACGGTTCTGCATGATTTTGTCTCAAATGGGTTTTGTTTTCACTTCTGAAACGCCGTACAAAAAATGTTATAGCGAAAATGCCACGATGACCTATTTGGAGCAACGAAACCCTAGAAACCAAAGCTCTAATACCAAATGTTATGAAACCAACTCACAAAAAGATAGAAAATATGGATGAACACCTTAGAACTAAGCCTCTTCGAGGGGGCAACCTCCTTTACATTATACAAGTGAACAATTCTTCCATGATACAAATGAAATGACTTCCTTTATATATAAAGGAGTCTAGGGGGTCATAATATAATCAGAATCGACATAACAATAATAATGTAAGGGCACAATAATAACAATAGTGGGATTCTATGGGAAACAATAATAACAATATGGGGACTACATTGCCATAATAATATAATAAGTGGGTTGTACTAATAACAATAAGGGGTTACACTAGTAGTATAGGTACCTAACAACCATACCTCATTGAAATTCTTCAACGCGCTTGGGTATCATTTCTGAGTGAAATGTTGTAAGTTAGTATGTCGTGTCGACGATATGTTCAAGAGACATCCAACCTCAGTAAAACTAATTTACCATTCATAAGTCAATCCCCTATTACAACAAACTATTGTTCTTCAAAAGTTGACATGAGTTTCATGTTGTACGCCATTCTACGATGGGTCACTTCCTATCGACTTCAACTCATTATCTTGGAAGTTGATCTAGAAATCTTCTGTAGCTTGGAGCATGGATTTCTTAATGGCACGTTTCTTGCCTTCAACGAGAGGTTCTCATCATTTACCTCCAATCAAATGATTCTATGAGTTTCTGACATTAGAGAATATATTCACACTTCATAGATTCTACAAGAAGTACCTTGAGAACCATTGTCATTATTGGTGGTTTCTCTCGTGCTTGTTAACGGTTGACATAATTAACTAGTAATCAAGTTGTTTCTACCATGTTCGACTACAATACATTCATGCGCATGGTCAGATTCATACTACATATCGATCTATGGAGTAAATACCTAGGATATAGTTTCATCCATACAAGTTGCGTGAAGTTATTAAATATTCATGATTTTAATCATAGATCCATTGGTGGTTATGTCCATATTATGTCATTTATTGACATGGATCTTCAGATTTATTTCCATACTCATTTTATAAGACATTTATGCTCTAAGTATGTGAATTCCTACCTCAACAATGATTTTATATTTCATTGTAACATTTGATTGTCTATTTAAGGTCCCTGACTATAGTCTCTAACTCAAACCTCAGCATGATAAAGCACTTCAGTCATCAAACATCTTTTATGACTTTTCACCTTAGGGGATAATTTGTTACACGTCATTTTATTTCATAAGAGAAATGACCATCATTTTGGATCTTTCACTATCCATTAACATGTTCCAAAGCATCCCCCTGCAAGGCTAGAACCCAAATTTTCCCAAAGGGAATGAATTTCCTAGATATGAAGCCTCAAAAACTGATTTTGGGGTTCCTGCACAGTTCCCTAGTCCAATTTTTCACATATGCATAAGAGACAATTAGAAACTGCGTAAAAGTGTGCTATGTTTGACACTATGACCTGCGCACATGACGTAACACAAGTAAAAATAAAAAGTAAATTCTAGAAGCATTATTAGTCATATCTTTCCCAACTAACAAGCTTCGAATGGATGCATATTCATCATTGGTCCCTCCCATCATGGAGATACTTCCCTCCCTTTGTGGAACACCTATCCCACAAATTTTTGTTCTCATTTCTTAGGAAGAGGATCCCAAACCTCCTCCTCTTGGCCTATAAATCAAACATAGGGCAGAGGATTGAGGAGGACCATTGAAGGTAGGCTTATGCTGCATAAATAAGGATAGTAGGGTTTTCATCCAGGTAGAGGGTTGGAGATTGTGAGAAGAGACTTGTAACATCAATGATTGGAGTTGTATGTTTGTTCTCCATTTTACTTTATAAAATTAATTTTTTCTTTCCTAATCATGTCTCCTTTGATATCATTTTTGGGATTCCTTGATCACCCACATAGGTTATGATTGTTTATTGATTTAATTTATGACACATGTTGATTTAAGTAGTTCATTTGTCTTTCATTCTATATATTAGATGCTTTTATTTGTTGTGTTTTATGTCTATATATATCTCCTTCAAGACATCATGGAGAAGTTGTGGAAAGTGTTGGAACGACCTCTAAAGAATCAAGGGGAAGATAATTGATGAGGGCTCTAAAATGGACTTCAACGGGCATTTCGATAAAATGGTAAGTGATCTATATCATATTGGTTGTTTAAATTAATCATAAGCTAGAAAAAGGAAGAAGTTCTTTTTTTTTATTACTAGCTTTCATTTGATATTTAGGGAGGTCCATCTTGTCCACAAGAGGGATTAGTCCACCTAACAAATATAATCCTTCTTGTAGACAAGATGGATCTCCCTAGATCTCAAACAAAATCTAGTAACAAACAAGAAAGAACTGCTACCTTCCCTTAGCTTATGATTGATTGAAACAAATAATATGAGAGAGTTCACTTACCATTTTAGTAAAATTCTGGTTGAGATTTAGGGAGATCCATCTTGCCCAAAAGATGGATTAGTTAGCCTAAAACACCTGCACACAAAATCTTTCACCGCAAAAATATTGACGTTGATGTCCGTATAAAAATAATTTTTTTACTGAGATAGATAGGTATGATCCCTTGTAGTCATTAATTCTTTGTGAATCTCGATCTACTACATAGTTCACTAAAATGTTAAACTTTAATCAACATGTTGTTCTACATCTAGTATTTTTCCATCTGACATTCCTCTCTTGATCAAAACACAATTTCTCCAATTACACTTATTCAAAGATGCAATTTCTTTGATTACACATCAAGCATAGATATAGGTCTAATTGCCACCTTCAGTTATTCCACAACTTAATGTCACATCCTCCATATGCTTATTTTTTCTTATAATAGGAATGTATTTTTCTAATATGATAATTACTTCCAATTGTTTGTATTCTTAAGTTGACTTATGTCATTTATGTCAATAAGTAATTATACAAAGAAAAATATCAACTATATTGCAATAAAAATAGGATCCTAAAGATACAACAAAACACAATAAGAAACACAATATTACATTGGGAATAATGCAACTAACTTTTCTACTATTCATAATTCATTATTGATCAATTTTTATCATAAAAAATTCCTAGAAAATTGTGCCAATTTTCCAAACACTAATTTGAGTTAAACCTAGTCAAACTTCTTGCTAGAAATTCACACCACCCAAAATCTCGACCTTCATTAGAAACTCAACTTTCCATGTCGAAAACAATGTTTTTTCTTGTTGTTATTGAAACTTGGCTTTATGCATCTTGTCTCTTTCACTTAAATGAGTGGAAGATATATTTTCTTGTGAGATTCGAATTTGTGTCAAGTTTGGAGGTCTAATTTTCTTATATATATTTGTCAAATGTGTGTGATTTTGAGCAAGGGTCACCTTAATGGTGGTCTTGATTTATGCTTCTTGGAGTCTACATAAACAAATAAGAAATTGATTTTTCCTTTTAATATTTATAATTTCTTTTGTTGATGTTCAAGGATCCTAAGCATGTGAGATTACCTCTCAATGCAACAAAAGTCAGCACTCCCTCTTAGCGAGTGAGGCATTCTCTTGCAACAATTTTTTATTTAAGAAGGAATTCTCCTTAATAGAAAATTTTAATGAGATTTCCATAATCACGCATGTATTTGTATATTCCAGGTGGACCATGATCCTTTATGACTCTTCAGAAAAATATACAAAACTCTTTTGGTCATGACGTTAGACTAGGCATTAAATATTTTCACCTTTCTATGCAGAGTCCTTTGTGACCAACCAAAGTCCCTATGTTATTTGGAGGTGAGTTTCATCTATCTCCCTTAGTTGACATAGTGAAGTCCTTTTGCTAGCCATGTCCTTTTCGATTCTATGGAGAAGATATATCCAATATTAGTTTCCATTGAACATTTACTTTTGGCTTTAAAAATGAATATATACATATTTTATTATTCAAAATCATTATGACCCAACAAATATTATTTTTCACTGGCTCATCATTCCCTTCAATAAGGGAGATATCTCGAATCATACTAATCTAAAATTTATCCACAATTTATTCATTGATGAGTATGTACTATAGTTCAATTAATTATTTCTTCATAATTTATTCAATTTAGTGATCTAGGCATTTCTCTATGCAAAGTCTCACTTTATTTCTTGAGATATATCATAGGTAGTAATGTGCTATATATCTATATTAATATGAAATGTTCAATTTTGAGATATTTAGTCCATGAATATGGATTTCTAATTCAACAAAAACTTATACAAAATCCTTCATATTTAGGTCTTCCTTATGGTAATCTTGGTCGCTCGCTCTAAGAGAGACCATATTAGCAATGTTGCTACAAAATTTATTCAAGATATCATAAAAAAAACGATTATTATTTTAGTAAAATGATAAATAAAAGGAATGTAAAGAGAAAGAATAATAATGACGATGGAAGGATATAGCTTACTTATCATTTCATAGTTGTATGAACTTTTTTCTTTGATCCACTTCTTCATATATATTCTTCAAATTCTTTTATGTTTCTTATCTAATATTCCAAAACTAATTCTAGCATTTACTTTCTAGAGGTTTTCAATAGTTTATTTATTTCCTTTAGAGATTAGTTCCATTTTATCATCTAGAATCCTAAGGATTTATAGATCATTTTATTTTCCTTTGTAGGGAATTCCTTCTTCCTACACACTACCTGGCAGTACAACAATCATTAAATTTTTTCCTTTTATTATATCAATGATAAGAAGAAAGTACCAAGGATTCAATTAATCAAATAATAAATAGCTAAGAAGTAAGGAAGGGAATAACACAAATATTTATCTTTCACTAATCAAATTCTTCAAATGAAGAATTTATTTGACGTTAGAGGTCCCCTCAAATCATTATTTTCTTCATTAAAATTGGAATTAAAATCTTGTGCCTTATCATTCTTGCAGGGCATCGTGATGCATAGTGACCAAGAGTATGAAAGATAAAGCATTTGAATTTTGATTTCATCTATTTGGACTTCTTTCATCAAATTTTACAATGTTCACATCGTCAATTTTGCCAAAGTTCCTTTTATTAAATTTTCTATGGTTCTTCCCTTTCCTTTTGTGAGCAGAAGGGCTTGACTCCCTTTGTTTTGAGTTCATTTTTATCTTGCAACCGAATTTATTCTTGAATACAATAATCCCATAGATCACCAAATGATTGTAGTTTGCCACGTGGATAAACACCTTCAATGAATGGTTTCCATCGCAAAGGAAAGCCGCATAGAGAAACTGTAACTAACTCTGAATATTTAATAAATGTTGGACGAGTGGATATAAGTTCATCTTTGACTTGAGTTATTTAAATAACATAAGATGCGATAAAATCTGTTTTAGTCATTTTAATATTGCAAAGACAATTCTTCAAGGTTAATTTCGTCCCATATAACTTTGTTAGGGAACTGTACATTTAGTTGCAACTCTTTATTACTTTAACCTGAGGAATTACATGGTATTTTATAGAGTATACAATAATCCTCTTTTCTTTTTCTTCACTCTTTTCGAACTTTTTTTTTCTACTCGAATCCCTTTGGTTCTCAAATATATTTTTCCACCAGACCTATAAAGTCATTTTCCTCCGAGATGAAAAGTACTTGATTTTCTTGAGTTTTCCAAGATAATTGATTGCACCTTCGAATGTCTCTTCAATTATGAGCTTTGGAGACATTATTCAAACTGCCAGGAATCAATGTTTGATACCCCTCTTTCTCTAGGACTAATTTAAAAATATTCAATGATATGCTTCTTGTGGCTACTCCATTACATAGGTTCCGATAATATGTTGATTTTTCTTGGAGTAGAAATTGAATTTTCTAATTTGATAATTACTTCCAATAATTTTTATTCTTAATTTGTTTTATGTAGTTTATATCATTAAGTAATTATACATAGAATATCTCAACTATAATGTAAAAACCATAGGACCATAAACAAAAAACCAAAGACAATAAAAGACACACGATTACATTGGAAATAGCTAACTTTTGGAAAAAGAAAACCAACTTTTCTACATAGGAAAATGCAATCTTCAACAAATTTTACAAAATAATTTGTCTAGAAATATGTGCCAATTTTTCAATGATAAATACTAGTCAAACCTAGTCAAGCTACCTACTAAGAAATTTAGCCTTCCCATTAAGGTCTTCCCAAAAACTCATATTTTTGCATCTTGTGTCCTTTCACTTAAATGAACAGAAAATATCTTGTCTTGTCATATTCGAATTCATGCCAAGTGGGGAGGTCAAATTGTCTTATATATAGTGGTCAAATGAGTGCCCTTGCGATAGGGTAACCTCTGATGGTGGACCCTGCTTAGGTTCCGTTGAGCCTACATAAATAAATATAAAAATTGAATTTCCCTTTTAATATTTATAATTTATTTTGTTGATTTCGAAGGATCCTTAGAGTGGGAGAACACCTCCCAATTCTATAGAAATGAACACCATATACACAAGAAGGATGCATTATACATGATTACGTATCTTATCAATTTAATATATGTAAGTTTTATTTAGGTGGGCTTAGAAAGCACTTTGGGAAATCAACTTGAGCCAAAATATTAGGGTGTCAGCTCTAACCAATCATGGATCCTTTACAACAACATTTCCATTTAAGTGCAACAAACATTCAAAATTCTTTTACAATAGCAAAGTTATTTTATGAAAAGTGCATTTATATCTTATCACAATGTACTACTTCTTTGATGGTCATATAAAAGGTCACAAGTTACCCTTGGACAAAATCTACAAATTTGTATCCTTCACAACTTGGATCCTTTTCATCTCACCT
>APFE030071004.1:24186-42419 GCA_000404065.3 Pinus taeda | reverse complement strand
AGGAAGTTGATGTACCAATTTACCCAAACGGGGCCCACAGTTTGGTGTTTCATCTTCTAGGGTTAGGTTTTGGAATATTAAGGGTTTTCCATTGTTTCTCAACAATAAATAGGCCTTCGAACCTCATTGTAAGACAGTTCAAAGGCATGTAGCCACCACATCTCTTCTTAGAGATAAGCTACCATCACCCTAACTAGTTTATTTCCATTACTGTTTGTAAGCATATTTCAGTATTTTTCACTTAAATTAAATGAAGTATTATTTCCGCTGCATATCTATGTTTATGGTTATCTATATAATTTGTTGCATTCCTGTTTAAGTTTGGATGAACTTCAAGCTGAACTGATATCTCAGCCTTCTCCCTCTCATATTCCTCTTTGCTTAATTGTCTCTGTATGCCATTTGCCTCGACATCTCCTTCCTTCTGTCCTTGGCTATGGTTTATTTCAAAATGTATGTTATGACTATCACTAGTCATCATCCTCTCCATCTCTATGAGTTCCTCACTCACTTCACCATGAGTTTCACTAAATCTTCTTCCATAACAAGTCCTCCATGCTGCCACTTACCTCACCAAGCTCTCCTCACTCAGTGTTTTGTCAAGCAATTGGTTCTCTATCCCTGGAACCTTCTCTTGAGCAACACTTTTTCTCCTTCTAGCTTCAACTCATCTGCATCTTCTAAGAACACAACTATCCTCTTTATCCAATCTCTGTTGGAATTCCTCAAGGTTCTGCCGCATTTATGCTTCCACTTAGAAACTCTTACCAATCTCTTAGCAATTCTATCCACATCCTTTGTGGAATTTCCTTTTGGGAGTTGCAATAATACTTCTTGTCCTCCCATTCACCTGCACTTTTGAATGGACTATCCTTTCCACTAGCCTTTAGCTGTATCTTCAAACTCTGTTACTCCAAAAACTTACAACATCCCTCTTACAGTTTAACTACTGTAATCCTGCTATAAAATTTTACTCATTCAATATCTGCTACTCATTGGACAAATTTGAATGCCTTCACTTACCTTCAGGATCTCACCATTTTTGCAAATCTATTGTAGCAGATCTTCATGCTTCGAGCGTACAAATTCTCAATATTCAGCTACTGTCAATCATATTTAGAATCTGATTCTTTCTTCCAATCCTCCGGCTTTATCTTGGTAAAGCTCAACTATCAGCAACAATTTCTCCTTTGCTGAGTTTTCTTCCACTCAGAAATTCTTAACAATTCCTTCCATTACTGCTTCTTAAGGCTTGATCTCCTTCTGCTGAGATACTTCATTAGCTGCATCCATCAATCTTCAATCTATTTCTTTGTCAGCAAACTCGAATCAAAATTAAATAAAACAATACCTGCACGATTTCTCCGTCCACTCTTCACATCTTAATGAACCTCCATTCTTGAAAACATCGCTATGGATTCTTCCTGTCTCTGCAATCTTTGCTTAGTTTTGCTTCACCTGCCTCTAAGAACTTCATTGTTCTTCTCCATTCTCCCAACTGTACTATAGTCTATTCGCTATGAGATTAGAATTTGATCTCCCTTGCCTACATACAAATCTTTCCAAATATCTCTGTTCTGAACTCTTTCAAAGAAACTTTCATACATAATTGTTTTGTTCTGCCTTATACCAAATGGTTCATTTATAATTCAACTTTGATACCAAAATGACGCAGGGTTACCCCTGCGCATACCCACAGTATGCATAAATATGCAAAAATCCATTGTCCCAGGAATTTAACTCCCTTAGGAGTCAAATCTTCCACACCATATAATGGTTAAGGCCCTTTTATTCCAGTTACTCTATCTCGGAACCCAATCACCCCACCAGAACCTCCTATCGGGACTTTAAACCCCATAGAAACCTTATTTTATGACTTTATTAAGGTTTTCCTTCTTACTCCTTCTAGCGGGAATTAACAACCCTTCAAACCCTTTATACAACCCATAATATACATATATATAACCATCCCCTTTCAAACATTGGTTACTTATGGGTTAACACATGAAATCACTATCGACACTCTTTCCCCTTATAACCCTTTTACAAAGGAAAATACACATAAACCATACCTTTCCGCCCTTTGTACGGTTTCTTCACGAATTTCAATGCTACACCTTTATTGCAATCGCTATCAGCTCCTTTCATAGGTCTTTAACATGCCTATGCCTCATCAACCCTCTTACTTCGATCTCTGTGACTATAGGAATCATTATCTCCACGTTTAAGCCTTAAAAGACTTGCCGCCGCTCTTTAACATAATACAAAGGGAATACATGGAATTTCCGCTCTTACCACATATAGTAGACTTCAAATTCCTTAAACCCGCGTCTATAAGCACATCAGGTCCACCTCCTTCGGCCTTTCTGCATTTAATTGCTGATCTCCGCCAGCCTCAATATGCGATGGTCGATTAAATTGCGACCATCGATTAAGATCACAATCCAACGGTCGACGATTAATCACGTGATCATAATTGCTTATTCATAGCACTTAACTCCTCCGCAATCGACCATCGATTAAGATCACAATCCAACGGTCGACAATTAATCACGTGATCATAATCGCTTATTCATAGCACTTAACTCCTCCGCCTAGAAACTCCGATCCGACTTTGTTTATGGACCTGATAGGGTTCCTATGTTACGTTTGATGGGTATTCGGGTCTGCCACATATCACATGAAAGGTTTTTGTTGCGATTCTGATTAAGCCACCCTCATGATTCAATCTTGCCTGCATATATATATGTACACTTTTCAAATACATTCGATTCACCTTTCAACACTCAATCACGCGCTTGTACAGGATTTTAATTAATCTCTATATCTATATAATTACAACAATGAATTACAAACTGAGATCTTTGTCTCTCTGGCCTGATCTTCAATATCAGTGGCCTCTATTTTCTAGTCTGCTCGTAGGCTTACAAATACTCCAATCTGCTATCTATTTTGCTATTTAGCCTCCCTCTAAACTCTGTTCATGCCTTTTTGGCTTACATTTATATAAAGGGGTTCTAAAACCAATTTTTGGTTTGGATCCAAAAATCTCTTTCTCATCCCTAAGGATTCCATCAAATCCACAAAATCATGAACCAATTCTTAATCTGAGGTTTACAATCAATTCTCAATCCTCTCATCACTCAACTAACCTAAATCTCTCATGTTCTCCTACATTCGAGAACATTTACAAATAAAGCCTCACAATATTCAATTAATTTCTACTCTCATTAAAACCACTCAAAACATTAAATAATTACATAAATCAAATACTTAGGAAACCAACTTCCTTGAAACACAGGACCCCATATATCTATTAGAATACAATGATAATGTTGAGCTAGATGCTCCTACATCACCCACTTTCATTTATTTTCATTACTTTACTTTAGTTTCTTTTTTTGTTTTTAAATTCTGCTAATATAAAAATCTATTTTGCAACTCTTCATAAAAAGCTTTCAATCCTCCACCATATCAGATTTTGAAGCCCTATACTCTTTTCCTGGTTTGCTTCCAAGAAGCAGCAATAATCTTCATCGAAACAACTACACTAGGAAGTTTTTGAACCTTTAGTTTGTTTCTTTAAGCATTCATTTTATTATAAAATGATTAAGATGATGCTTTGAAACAAGAAGATTGGCACTAGACAATTTTTTTTTCATTGTGGCTGAATTTTATCATCACTGCTATTTGAAACCTAAAACGTTTATAACCCTGTAAGGTAAAATTTATCTGAATCTCGACATAAGAAGGAATGGTTACATGATTATTTTCTTTTACTTAATTTTTTTGAGACACTGGTATAAACATTTTTTAAACACACACATGGCAGAAAGAGTGAAAGATAAAACATGAGAGTACATTTTTTATTAACAAATGATATACATTTATAGTGCATGGTGTGACTGTTGGGTTCCACATCCCAAGGTCTCTTGGAATTCCTTAGTCTATTCTGCTTCCACACTAACCCATAGAGGATTAGGTGTCCAACATTACCCCCCTTAATCCGAAGGGTTATGTATGAGTCCAAGAAGAGAGCTGTAATACAAAATGTGAAAAAAATGCATGGCAGCACTAGGCTGAATGTGCTCTCTAAAATGTTGGTATAAAGGGCGGTGGTTTAAGGAAGACCACCAACACTGGGACGCTTAGTGCAGTTCCCGTAACTCTTCCAAGTCTGGCATGAAGCTCATGTCTTCTACTAGAGGAAGTGCTCCTAATGTTTTGAAGAGGGAAACCTTCAACCATGAAAGGGAGGTCTCACCCCGCATAAAAGGGAGAACTTCAACCTGAAAAGGGAAGTCTCAACCTGTGATGGTTTAAGGATGACCAACAAATATGGAATGCTTAATGCAATTCCTGGAACTCTTCTGAAACTGGCAAGAAGCTGAAGTCTTCTGCTAGAGGACGTGTCCCCAATTCTATTCCTGGAATTCTTCCGAAACTGGCAAGAAGCTGAAGTCTTCTGCTAGAGGAAGTGTCCTAGATTACCAACTGAAGGCATTCTTAGGGGCATCTTTGTCTCTGGCTACAACTCTGAATCTGGTGTGGCAGGTTGTGGCTCAGGCTCGCTTGATGTGGCTTTGAAGCTTGTATATGACCATCATTTCTCCCCTTGTTAGATACAAGGTGAGATGATGAAGAAAAATCAACTGCATGACTGTTCAATACTCTGGAACAAGTTAGGACATATGATTGAAATATCTTCTTGGCTGTTGATGCCCATTTCCAAGAAGCGATCCATCCAAGATGAATCTTTGTTCTTGCAGGAGGTTTGTTTTTGAAGCATCTGTTTGAAGAATGACTAGTTTTATGATAATGCTTACATGGATAAAGATCAAAACAGTGATCTTTCAGATGGCCAACTCGGTCACAGTGTTGGCATTTCACAATCTATTATTGTTGTTGTGTAAGAGGAGAATAATCTGGAACAGCTGGAGGTGAACTGTCATGAGGAGCAGGTGAAGATGAACCGTCCTGAAGAAATCCAGTACTTTGAAATTGGATTGGTTTGGAGTAGTTTGGAATATGAAAGGACATGTCCTTGTCATATCCAAGACCAGTTCTGTGCTTGTTGTGGACAAGCTATTCCCAAGGTCTGATGATGGGCTTGGGAAGTGCAAACTGAACTTCTGCTTCTGCATGCAAATCTGCTTTTGAAATGAGCACTGGATCTGAATCAACTTGCTGCTTATGGGAGTCTATTTCATTGTTCTGAACTTAAACAGGCTCAGAATGATGACTCTAATGTTGTAATTCTTCCTATTGCAGTTGAGATTCAAGCTGCAAAAAATCAATCTGTTCTTGTGCATATTTTAGACAGGTCTGAATTTACTTTTATGATGACAGGAATGTGTCAATTTACTTCCATGTTTGTGAACTTTTGTCGATATGGGTAATTTGTCTCAATTTTATGTTATTATGTATCTCTACTCTTATGGATTAAATTTTGATTTCTGAGTAACTATTTACTGATAAATATGTCTTATAAAACTAATTTATTGAATAGTGATATGTTGTGAACTTCTTTTGCATATTATTATTTAATTATTCAAGTTACCGATTAAATGATCAATATCATTTTGCGAACTTCTTCCTGAGTGTTGTTGATTGATTATTTCAGTTAAGAGGTTTCAATAGGATGTGTTTCGGTATTCACAATGTTATTTAATTGAACTACTTCATTAACTTGATATTCATTATAAACCAAACATATTTAAGTCCCAATTATTTAAAATTTTCTTGCTCTTAATTGGGTTAGATCTATATCTTCCTAATTGAGCTAGGATTAAGATAGTTCCTTTTGTTTGCATCTTAGAATAAGTTTGTATTTAGATTAATTTCTACATTCTTTTAAGTCCTCTTCCCAAAGAGGCAAACTTTAGTAGTGGCTTGGCTGAGCCCCAAATCAGCTTAAGGATCAATTTCTTGCCCGATCAACAAGAGGGTTGATCTGATGTCTCTTCTCCATTGATGAATGAAAGTCATATTTTAAATCCATTGGAGATTGAGAGAAGGTAACTGGACTTAGTTGAACCAGTCAGAACCACCATTCCAAATGGAAAAGGAGTTGCTTTAAGGTCTAGACTGGGTGGTCATCCCCCATGTTGCTGCAATGAATTTTGAGGCTTAAATAGGTGTTCAACTCGACATGTCACCCTCCAGCGTATCTCTGCTTCCAAGACCTCCGGAATTGTAAGCCTGGTTCAGTGGCAAGCCTTCATGGCATCTAACTAGATCTCTAACGTTGTCGTGTTTATTGGTTGTACCTCCATTACCAAACTGCGATGTTCGATATGTTATGCCCTGTGTACTGTGTGACCTTCGTGTCACCTAATCACAGTTATACCTGCCCTCATATGCGTTGTGCCAACGATGAACTAACTCCGCTGCGGTGGCATGGCATGACAACCATAACCCCGACGATCTTAGCCAAAGTGATCGGACCTTCATTGCTCCAATGGATATGCATGTGGTGACGTAAACCCATTGCAGGCCCAAGCTGTGTGCTGACGTGCTACCTTCGTGGCACACCAATCCCCGACAGTCTCGACCTACTCTACCATCTTGGCCAAACTGATCGGACCTTCATTGCTCCAATGGATATACATGTGGTGACGTAAACCCATTGCAGGCCCAAGCTGTGTGCTGACGTGCTACCTTCGTGGCACACCAATCCCCGACAGTCTCGACCTACTCTACCATCTCTAAGTTGTGTTACCACTGTCTGTTGACTTGTGGCTCCGATGGTGCTGACATGGTAAAGTAACCTCCCGACGGTGATGGCGTAGCCAACTTGGTACATCTGGCAGTCTCAGGTGTGGTCACATCTGGTGGCTTCAAAACTGTCCCCAGGTGGTTTCACTAACCCTCATCGCATTATATGGTTTTAAAATTATGTATATAGACTTGTAATACCACTTTACATTTGTGCTCCAAACTTTTGACACATAGTTTAAATACTTATAGGTCTGCCACCAACTTTGGATTTAGACCATAGGTTATATAAATCTGTTCCATGGTTTGATTTATATAGTTTTGGTTCCTATGCATTTTCCGCTTTAGGACTATATCTTTCCACCATAGCTTATAACCATTTACAACTGCACCCACCTTTCATGTAATTTATAACATGGTTTTGTGACAAAACTTTGCATGACATAATTAAAAATCATGTGCCCATGCTATGAAGTATAAACCCAAATATACCTTTCAACTTGCAGATGTGCACTTGAGATAGGATTCGACTTGATGCCATGTGTCAAGTGATGTAAATACCATGTCGAGTGATGGAGACACCATATGACCAACTAGGCCTGTTTTGCGTCAGTGCTTCATAAAATTTGATGGATGATTTCTCCATCATCGGGAAGCCAAATGAGAAACCATAAGAAGCGTCGGATTTAGAATGATGGAAACTTCAACTTGATGTTGCTTTTCGAATGATCTGGGACTGCCCATTTTGATGTGGCCCGTCCACGCGGCCCCTCTCCAGCTCACCTACCCACGGTACTTTCAGATTTTGTATGTTGATTGTGGTTGATTGACAATCGTTTGGCTCGGTCCGATATTGATTGTGGCAGTAATTACCTACCTACCTCCCGGTACCTTGCCCCTTCTCCGGCTAACACCTATCCACCTCGGTTGTGTTGCAACCCTAATCCTCCGGTTGCCCTTTTGTTGGTTTACTTCGCGCTCATTGTCATTTTTTCACTGTGCCTTCACCGCTCTGCGACCTGGTTTCGAGCTCGGCTCTGTCTCTGTGCTATCAGTCGATGCCCCATCGTTTTGCTATGGATTTCTCGCTCAACTGTTGGGTTTTTCACTGTGGTTCCGCCTGTACACTTGATTCACGCATCTGTTGGTAAGTTGTAACTCTACCAGGGGTTTTTTTGTTGTCGGATTCTTCCGTGGATTGCTCTGTCGATTGTTAATTTTTTTCTGTGATTGTTGATTTATTTCGGTCCAATGGCGCTGTATCTTGTGGTCGTTTCTCAATATGGAGGGTTTCTGGTAGGCTCAGTGGCACTGTGCGTTCGAAGGTCTGCAACAACTGTTCTCGGCGTTCAACTTCTCATCCAGGTAATTTCTAATTCCATGTTATAGTTCCTTATTCGTTTTTCGAATGGTGACTGACCAGTTTGGCCCCTCCGTGGTCAGGTTTCGGTCTTGATGAACAGGGGAATCGTTCACCCTCAGGTAACGTATCCTCCTTCCCCTCTGTTCTTCACTCTTCCAATCGTTTCATTCCTTTATTATTTAGGATGCTGGTCGAATTTTATGCTCAGGGTTTGGTCGTTTCGTTAAACCCTAACGTGTTCTCCTTCTACCTTTGCAGGTGACGGCTCCGTGGCTCCTCGCACCAGGTTACGCTTATACTCCGGGTAGTTCTATGCTCTTTGTTTAGTTTTCTTTAAAGTCGGTTAGTTTTCATGTAGCCGCTTGCTGGTTCATAAGGTTAGGTGCCCTGGTGGCCTCCGGTTATTCACTGTAATATTGTGTCTGTATGTTGGTCGTTGTAACGGTTAAGGGTTTGGGTATCCCAACCGTGGCCGTGGCTCCTTTTAATTTGCTGTCGCGTCTGTCATTAGTGGGAATGGTTCATTGAACCCTCACCCGAGTTTTGTTGTAAACGTTTGGACTATATCAGGCCTGCACTGTAATATATATACATATGTTTTGAATTGGCAAATGTTTAAGATTGATTTCCTGGGATTTTTTCTTACCCAGTTTCGACCTGGGGTCGTTATGCTCCTTGATTTCGCTACTCTGCTTCCGTCTGTTGTTTGTTGGACTGGACTCGTCGTGCGCCTGGTTGTTTGGGCTGTCGTCACTGTATATTCACCTGCACTGTTATTGACTATGCAATTGTTTACATATATTTGAATCTCTGTTAGTGACTCTCGGTCACGGTATTTGGCTATTGAAATAATTTACACAGAACTGTTATTTCTCAGAAATTTTGTATTGTACAGAACTTAAATAGTTTGTCTATACGTTCGTTTATGCACAGGAATTCTTAGATGAAGGAAAAAGAATATCTTTCTCTGTCTATTTCTTTGAATATGTTTCTTTTCTGCTTAGCTGCCGAACCCCCTTGGGATTTCGGTTTTTTCCATTTATACAGTAGAGGTGATTCGGTAGATAACTGTCAGCAGTTACCCTTTTACAATCGGTTATAAAGTTATGTTTATGTTTCCAGTTTCTATTTGACAGTTTTATAAACTGACTCTGTCTATCTGTCACTCTGGTCCCACAAAGGGTGAATGTATACATTATTTGCAATAATTTAATTTATTAACTACAATTAATACTGATAGCTACAATAAAGTAAACTAAGTAAAATTTACCCAACAGAAACTAAACAAACTGTAGTTGACCTTGGTAAAGAAAATAAAATGAAACTGTAAAAACCTGACAGTCTTGCTGTCCTTTCTCGAACTGTTTAACCTTCCCAGTCTTTTTCTGAAACTCTGTCCTCCCTGTCTCGGTCTTCACCCTGTCGACCAGATGCTCCTGCATCAGGCTGCCGGGGTAAAAAAGAGTTCTCATGGCTCCGTTCCATGAGCTCCTCCACCGAGTATCCTGCCTTTCGAATCTGTGCTTCGTCGAGCCAGGAACTGTCCTCTAGGGGACGGTTCTTCCACTTGACAAGATAGTGCAGATACTCCTTTCTACGCGTCCGTTTGGCTACCTGTGTGCTGATAATTCCTTCAATTTCGTGAGTCTTAACCGACGGTAACTGTTTCTTCCAAAGACTGCTCTCGAACTGGGTGTCCCGTTGTGGCTGTACCATGTTTTCGTCTGCTGCCTGGGCATGATATGGAAACAGGTCTGCCACGTTGAATATGGGCGATATGCCTATATCAGGTGGCAGCTGAATTTCGTATGCATTCGCTGAAAATTTGCGAAGGATTTTGCATGGGCCGATTTTCTTGAACTTCAGCTTGTTGTACGTTCCCTTAGGAAACCTTTCTCAACGCAAATGCGCAAGCACTTCGTCTCCAACCTCGAAATGTACCTCACGCCGCTTGATATCTGCATGCTGTTTATATTTCTGTGTGCTGTCCTGTAACTTCATTTTAACTTTCTCGTGCAGTTCGCTCATTGCTTCGGCAAAATCTTCCCCGTCTGCACTCCTCCTTTCCAGCTGTCCTAAGTCCCGTAATTCATGTACTCCCCGTGGATGCATACCATATAAGATCTGGAATGGGCTTAGACCTGTGCTCCGATTAGGCGAATCGTTGTAAGCGAATTCGGCCTGGGCCAGAGCTCGATCCCACAATCGCGAGTTTTCTCCTGTTAAACTTCGCAATAAATTGCCCAAACTTCTGTTAACTACTTCCGTCTATCCATCAGTCTGCGGGTGATACGCGGAACTGAAATTTAACTGTGTGCCCAGCTTTTTCCACAGGGTGCGCCAGAAATGCCCTGTAAATTTTACATCCCTGTCTGAAACTATAGTCCTTGGTAAGCCATGTAATCGAACTACTTCTGTGAAGAAGAGGTGTGCCACATATGTGGCGTCGCTAGTCTTCCGGCACGGAATGAAATGAGCCATTTTGGAAAATCTATCCACCACCACCATCACTGAATCATAACCCCGCTGTGTTCTGGGCAATCCTAGAACAAAGTCAATGCTGACTGAATCCCAAGGTCTGCTTGGAACTGGTAGGGGCGTATATAACCCAACATTCTGGCTGTGCCCTTTCGCCAGTTGGCAGATTTTACATCTGGTTACATACCTCTGTACGTCTCGACTCATTTTCGGCCAGTAGTAAAAGTGTCCTAGCTGTTCCAATGTTTTATCAACGCCAAAATGTCTTGCTAAACCTCCGCTATGCTTCTCTTTCACCAAATTTTCCCTCATCGAACAATCTAGAATACATAGCTGTCCACCACGAAATAACAATCCGTCCTGCAAATTAAAATCCAGCCATGGGCTTGTATTTCGTAAGACATGATTCTGGCATGCCTCAAAGGCTTCCTTGAAATCCGTGTCCATCTGGTACAAATCCTTCAAATACTCAAACCCCATTACCTGTATGCCGCTTTCCTATAAGAGCAAAGCTCTTCTGCTTAAAGCAACCGCCACTTTGTTGGCTTGTCCACTTATATGCTTCAGCACGAAAGTAAAACTTTGTAGGTACTCCACCCACTTGGCGTGCTTGTGGTTCAATTTGTGCTGCTGCGTTATGTACTGTAACGCAGAATTATCGGAGAACAAAACAAACTCATTACCGAGTAAGTAGTGCCTCCAGTGCTTCAAGGCTTGAACCACTGCATAGAATTCTTTGTCGTATGATGAATACTTCTGCCGGCTTTCGTTTAGTTTCTCACTAAAGAATGCCACAGGTCTGTCCTCTTGACTGAGTACAGCACCGATAGCTGTCCCGCTTGCATCACATCGAACCTGAAAAGGTTTGCTGAAGTCAGGCAGCCTCAAGATTTGCCTTTCTGTTATTTTTCGCTTCAGAAGTTGAAAACTGTCTTCTGCCGCTTTAGTCCAGTAAAAAGGTTGACTGGCCTTTTTGATGGTTTCTAGCATTGGCGCGCAGATTTCACTAAAATTCTTGATAAACTTTCTATAAAAACTTGCTAAACCGTGAAAGCTACGTACCTCGAATAAACTCTTTGGTGACGGCCAACTCATGATTGCTGTAATCTTCTCTGGGTCCATTTTCAACTCATTCTCCGCCACTACGAACCCCAGATATATTAACTCCTTCTGTAGGAAAGTGCATTTCTTCAAATTTACCAGCAGTTTTTTCTGCTACAACTTCTCGAATACTCTTCGAATATGTTGAAGGTGTTCCCTTTTTGTCCTGCTAAAAATTAAAATATTATCCAGATAGACTATCACGAATTTTCCAATAAATTCCTTTAACATTTCATTCATCAGTCTCATAAATGTACTTGGAGCGTTACTCAACCCAAACGGCATAACCAGCCATTCGTACAGCCCTTCGTTGGTCTTGAAGGCTGTCTTCCATTCGTCGCCTTCTCTAATCCTGATCTGATGATACCCACTTTTCAGATCGATTTTCGTAAAATACGCTGCTCCACTAAGGCAGTCCATTATGTCATCCATCCTAGGCAAGGGAAACCTGTAACGGATGGTGATCTTGTTTATAGCCCGCGAATCTGTACACATTCGCCACTCTCCACCCTTCTTGGGCGCAAGGACTGTAGGTACTGCACAGGGGCTTAAACTCTCTCTAATCAGTCCCTTGTCCAACAATTCCTGCACTTGTTTGCGCACTTCTTCATTGTCCTTTGGACTCATTCTGTACGCTGCCTTGTTTGGTAAACTCGCTCCCGGTATAAAATCGATATGATGGCTGATGCTCCTCTTAGGGGGTAACTTATCAGGCAATTCCTCTGCTGCAATATCTTGAAATTATTCTAACAACTCCTGTACTTCCTTAGGCAATTCTGTTCGTTCTGTGCTTAGCAATACTGGCTTCATCCTCCTTACAACTGCAAAATTTATTTCAGTCTCATCAATCTGTTTGATGAACTGTTTTCCTCCCAATAACAATGCCTTTGTTCCGCTAGATTCTGCTGAATCTTCCTCTTTGATGGGCACGAGTGTGTGTTTGACCCCATCCTTCGTAAACTTGTAACAATTCGTCTTTCCATCGTGTGTCACCCTCCTGTCATACTGCCATGGTCTTCCGAGCAGTATGTGGCACACTTCCATGGGCATAATATCGCAGACCACTGTATCGTGGTACTTGCCAATGCGAAACTCCACCTCACATTGTTCATCAACCAACAGCTGGTGGCCTTTCTGTAGCCACGACACCTTGTAAGGTGTGGGGTGTTTTAGCCGCTTTAACCCCAATTTTTCTACCATCTCAGTGGCAACCAAGTTATCCGTACTCCCGCTGTCTATTATTACCTTACAGCACTTCCCATGAGATTTACAGACTGTCCAAAACAGTGACTTCCGCTGAGTCGGCTCAGACACTTCTTTGGTTGGCTTTAGCAGAACTTTATTCAGGAGCAATGCCTCTCCCGTTTCTGCCACATCTTCCACTTCTCGTGGCTGCGCTTCCGCTTCTTCTGGCTGAACCATATACGTTCCTCTCTGACCTGTCTGCTCAACTTCTGGGCACTCAAAGGATCGATGTCCCCATTTTTGACACCTGTAGCACTGGAAACCAGTTCCTCTTCCGCGGCCATTCCCTCTTCCACGCTGATATGACCGACCTCCTCTAGTGCTGTCTCCTTTGTCAGCTGTCCCTGAAGTTTTCGAGCTGCTGCCTTCTTCACTGTTTGCAGCACTCTTTCCTCTTCTGTAGGACTGTCCTCGTCCTCTACCACTTCCTCTTCCTCTCCTGTTATTCTACTTTCTATTAATTTTCTCCTCAGCCTTCATAGCACTCTGCTATACTTCTGGGAGAAAGAATACTAATTTCATCCAGGATCTCCATCCTCAAACCGTTAACATACCGTGCTGTCTTTTCAGGAGTCTCATTCGTGTAACCAGCATGTATATTGACCCGGTAGAACTCTTCCGTGTATTCTTTGACAGTCATACCCTTCTGTCTCAAATTCTGCACTCTCCGACATAGTTCAACCTGGTAATCTTTCGGCAGAAACCTGCCCTTCAGTTTCGCTACCATCCTCGCCCAGTTTCGTATGGGTAACTTATTCAATCTTTTTCTGTCTTCCTGGACATTATCCCACCACAAGAGGGCATGTCCTTTTAATTTAGTAGCGGCGAACTTAACTTTCTTGTCCTCCCTAATTTCTTCATTCTCAAAGTATTTATCCAGTTCGCTGATCCAATCTAACAAAATATCAGCAGACAGACTACCATCATAATTTGAAATTTCTGTCTTTGGCTTGCTGCTGGCCAATAAGATTGAACGCAGCAGTCTTAGTTCTGGAGCCTCTTCATCAGAAGCTTCCGCAGCAACTACTGTTTCTTCCTCACTCTCATCTCCCAATTCTGGGTCTCTTCGTCTACCCGCTTCTACTGCTTCCAAGCGAGCTGTAAGAACTCTAATCTGTTCTCTTAATCCTTCATCTCCTCCTCTTCGTGCACCTCTGCCACGCCCTCATCTTGGCGCTTGGACTTCTGCCATCTCCCTCTAACTAACCAATAAAATAATAATAATAAAAAAAAACTCCTCTGATACCAATTGATGTGGCCCGTCCACGCGGCCCCTCTCCAGCTCACCTACCCACGGTACTTTCAGATTTTGTATGTTGATTGTGGTTGATTGACAATCGTTTGGCTCGGTCCGATATTGATTGTGGCAGTAATTACCTACCTACCTCTCGGTACC
This sequence comes from Pinus taeda, assembly GCA_000404065.3. Taxonomy (NCBI): domain Eukaryota; kingdom Viridiplantae; phylum Streptophyta; class Pinopsida; order Pinales; family Pinaceae; genus Pinus; species Pinus taeda. Next base: position 28,119 of record APFE030071004.1, on the reverse strand, counting down.
TTGCCCCTTCTCCGGCTAACACCTATCCACCTCGGTTGTGTTGCAACCCTAATCCTCCGGTTGCCCTTTTGTTGGTTTACTTCGCGCTCATTGTCATTTTTTCACTGTGCCTTCACCGCTCTGCGACCTGGTTTCGAGCTCGGCTCTGTCTCTGTGCTATCAGTCGATGCCCCGTCGTTTTGCTATGGATTTCTTGCTCAACTGTTGGGTTTTTCACTGTGGTTCCGCCTGTACACTTGATTCACGCATCTGTTGGTAAGTTGTAACTCTACCAGGGGTTTTTTTGTTGTCGGATTCTTCCGTGGATTGCTCTGTCGACTGTTAATTTTTTTCTGTGATTGTTGATTTATTTCGGTCCAATGGCGCTGTATCTTGTGGTCGTTTCTCAATATGGAGGGTTTCTGGTAGGCTCAGTGGCACTGTGCGTTCGAAGGTCTGCAACAACTGTTCTCGGCGTTCAACTTCTCATCCAGGTAATTTCTAATTCCATGTTATAGTTCCTTATTCGTTTTTCGAATGGTGACTGACCAGTTTGGCCCCTCCGTGGTCAGGTTTCGGTCTTGATGAACAGGGGACTCGTTCACCCTCAGGTAACGTATCCTCCTTCCCCTCTGTTCTTCACTCTTCCAATCGTTTCATTCCTTTATTATTTAGGATGCTGGTCGAATTTTATGCTCAGGGTTTGGTCGTTTCGTTAAACCCTAACGTGTTCTCCTTCTACCTTTGCAGGTGACGGCTCCGTGGCTCCTCGCACCAGGTTACGCTTATACTCCGGGTAGTTCTATGCTCTTTGTTTAGTTGTCTTTAAAGTCGGTTAGTTTTCCTGTAGCCGCTTGCTGGTTCATAAGGTTAGGTGCCCTGGTGGCCTCCGCTTATTCACTGTAATATTGTGTCTGTATGTTGGTCATTGTAACGGTTAAGGGTTTGGGTATCCCAACCGTGGCCGTGGCTCCTTTTAATTTGCTGTCGCATCTGTCATTAGTGGGAATGGTTCATTGAATCCTCACCTGAGTTTTGTTGTAAACGTTTGGACTATATCAGGCCTGCACTGTAATATATATACATATGTTTTGAATTGGCAAATGTTTAAGATTGATTTCCTGGGATTTGTTCTTACCCGGTTTCGTCCTGGGGTCGTTATGCTCCTTGATTTCGCTACTCTGCTTCCGTCTGTTGTTTGTTGGACTGGACTCGTCGTGCGCCTGGTTGTTTGGGCTGTCGTCACTGTATATTCACCTGCACTGTTATTGACTATGCAATTGTTTACATATATTTGAATCTCTGTTAGTGACTCTCGGTCACGGTATTTGGCTATTGAAATAATTTACACAGAACTGTTATTTCTCAGAAATTTTGAATTGTACAGAACTTAAATAGTTTGTCTATACGTTCGTTTATGCACATGAATTCTTAGATGAAGGAAAAAGAATATCTTTCTCTGTCTATTTCTTTGAATATGTTTCTTTTCTGCTTAGCTGCCGAACCCCCTTGGGATTTCGGTTTTTGCCATTTATACAGTAGAGGTGATTCGGTAGATAACTGTCAGCAGTTACCCTTTTACAATCGGTTATAAAGTTATGCTTATGTTTCCAATTTCTATTTGACAGTTTTATAAACTGACTCTGTCTATCTGTCACTCTGGTCCCACAAAGGGTGACTGTATACATTATTTGCAATAATCTAATTTATTAACTACAATTAATACTGATAGCTACAGTAAAGTAAACTAAGTAAAATTTACCCAACAGAAACTAAACAAACTGTAGTTGACCTTGGTAAAGAAAATAAAATGAAACTGTAAAAACCTGACAGTCTTGCTGTCCTTTCTCGAACTGTTTAACCTTCCCAGTCTTTTTCTGAAACTCTGTCCTCCCTGTCTCGGTCTTCACCCTGTCGACCAGATGCTCCTGCATCACATTTTCTGCACAAGTCGAAAAAGAATTTGCTACATGGGACCATCTTGGTCGTTAAGCAAATTTCGACTTAACCTACAAAATCTATTTTGGATCACTCACAAAGAAAAATATTATACAAACAACTCACAAAGAATATCGTTTCACTTTATAAAAATTAAATTCAAATGTACAAATAATTTTTTATATAATATAATATATTATTTTTAATAATATAGATATAATTATTTTTTATTTATAATTTAAATATTCTCAAACTTTATACTTATAAATTTTATATTAACGATTGACACTTTAATATAAAAAATATTAATAATGGTAATAAAAACAATATTTAATATTATGATTATAAATTTTATAATAACATTGACCACTTAATGTAAAAATATTTAATAATGGTAATAAAAACAATAACATTAATATTAATGATTTATAAATTATATAGCATTTTATTTTTTATTTTTTTTATAATACTAAAGACAATTTCGCCTAATTCGAGTGTTCATGGGAGGACAAACACACTCTCCTAGCTCAATCGGTGGCACTCAACACATGGCATGGTTCACTCAACAAATGACATTCATGATGATTAATTCTCCTTGCACTTATTTTCTGGCATTGTAATTTGCTCTTCATTTTGTAATCTTTAGTATTAATAGAATGTATTTCAGATTAATCACATCTTTGTTTTTGAGTCAACGTTTCGAACCATCTATTGTGGTTCATCTTCAGGACAAGGATAAAAAACCAGACCTGTCATGAGATATAAATAACAGAGATACCTCAGGTCCCAAAAGTAAACGTTAGAAATTCAATTTAACGAATTCAATAATTTCAATTAAACGTTAAAGTATCGTTAGGTCAAAATAATATTCAAAAAAGTTAATTAGTTGGGAAAGGAAATAAAAATATAAAAATAATAATTTAAATAATATTACTAATATAAAAAAAACAAAGACAAGGAAAAAATATAACCTTTAAAAGAAGGTCAAAAACACATAAAAGAAATAAGGTATATAAAAATAACTAATTTATATATTACTAATGCAAGATTCTTAATATTTAAAACAAATATTATTAAACATAATATAATAAAATTAAAATAGAGAATACAAATAATTAAAGAAGGAACATAAGAAGAGCCACAAAATAGAAAATTGATAAAAAAAGTTAAAAGGAAAAAAGAATGGAAAGGATCATTAAAAACAAAATAAAAATAAATAAAATGAAAAAAATATGAAAAATAAAAGATTGAAAATAATAAAACAAAACAAAATAAAGAATAAATAAAATCTATTATTAAAATAAACAGAGAAGTCAAGACGAAAGGGTAGGAACCCAACTCCTACTTAATTTCCAACCATCATCCTTATTGAGATTCCTCACACGCTTTTCAATTTCAATGGCCTCCCACAACTTCCTGTGATGAACGTTATCAATCCTCGTGATGACCTGAGAGTCCTCAATACAGACACGATGCATAGTTTTCTCCACATGCTCAGTTATAACTAAGGAGCGGGAACACATGTGTCTGATGTCTGCAACATGCTCTTGAATACAGAGATTAATGGAGTGACCTGTTTCCCCAATGTAGGGAATCTCACAAGAGCAAGGGATTGAATAAACCCCTTTCATGTCTTTAGGGTCAACCAGGTCCTTAACAGATCTAAGAGAGCTTCTGATGGTGTTAAGGGAGTTAAAGTAGCTAAGACCTTATGTGTTTTTAAGGACATGAACAATCTTATCAGTGGTCCCATAGATAAAATGAAGTTTAACCATGGAAACCAAACCATTTATAATTTTTTTAACCCTAAGTCCCTTACTAGCTCTTTGAAAAGCCCTAAAACCTTGATGTTTGTTGTAGTCAATCTTTTCGAAAACCTCTAAAAGATGATATTTCTCCTCTTCAAGATGACTCACCTCAGAAATAGTCAAATTGTCTTTGCAACACATGACATAGATCTCGAATCATTAATAATTTGTATGTAAGTATTAAAGTGACATTAAAATATAAATAATT